>PVKE010008980.1:0-46145 GCA_004027555.1 Craseonycteris thonglongyai | reverse complement strand
AATGGAATGTGATCTTCAGGTCTTGGTTTCATTAATATATTCATCAAGTACTTATAAAGGAACATTACTGAATGTCAGTGGGGGTACTTATGTTTACTTCTAAGGTTTTGTTCACTTCTAAGGTTTGGTTTTCAATTCAGAGATACAGCTTAAAATAGTATAAAACTCAAAGGCTTTGGGGCCCAACATAACTGATTGAAGGGGCAAGATAATGAGGGCTTGAAATAGTAAATCAACTAGTTGCTTTCCCTAACACCAAGACTAGACAATTTTAAAAACTAAGGCATCACTTGATATCACTCACTTGCTACTTTAGATCTTGTCTCTTTTACAAGTAGTTCTACCTATTAATAACAATAACCTCTGACTAATTTACTTTAAGGTACACTTACAAGTAGAATTACTCATTTTAACATAATTACTCTATAATAAGTTCCTTTAAAAATTCTAGGGGAAGCCAGGATGGCTCAGTGGGTTAAGTGCTCACTTTGTAGCCCCAGGGACTAAGGATCAAATCCCAGCCCCGGCCAGAATGGACCCTTATGCTGAACTAGGGAGTGCCCCCAGTTTGGTTCTCGCTGGGGTGAGACCCTGGCCCAGTTCCTGCCCTGTGAAGCCCCGTACCCACCTGTGGAATTAAACTATGTGGAAAAATCAATGATGTGCAACTATGGAGACTGTTCTAGGCCCTCTCCCTTCTCTCTCTGTATCTCTCTCTCTCTCTCTCTCTCTCTCTCTCTCTCTGTCAAGAACAATAAAAATAAATCTTAAAAAAAAAAGAAAAATTCTACTCTCCCAAGTAGGTAAAGCTTTCCATTTTAATTCTGTTCAATTATCAAACCTGTCACTCAATACTATAAAAAGCATTAAATTGAATCCCCATTTAATTGTGATAAATATTAATTCCTGGAATAAAAAACTAAAGACGTATTAGGATCTAGAACTTACACTTCAATACCTCCAATTAATTTCTTTTTACTTTTGTAAAAACAGAAATTTTTGTAAGGACTAAACTATAGAATAGTGAGAAAGTGAAATGTCATATATTTGATATTCACAGTTTCTAAGTGTTAACCTATTTGCACCAGGAAAACACTGCTATGGGCATAGGTCTGGTGTGAGATAGACATGAACTAGTAACACTTTTATTCCCAGATTATCAGTATAAATGAAGTGGTCTTAAAATCTCACCTGTCTGTTAGCCCATAAGCCAGATCAAGCATGTCGTTCTCCTCATCAGTAATTGCTTCTAACTTCTCATATATCTGCTTTTCAAAGATGAGGTGACAGGTTGAGCAGGCCAAGGTTCCCTCACACGCCCCTACAAAAGCAGCAGAGGTAGGGGATGCGAGGATATATAAACTTGAAATTGTGCACATTAATTATATTAAGGGAGTTACCCTAGCAAAATTAGAACTACTGTGAAAACCCAAAACTTTTGTCAAGAATCTCATCATTTCAGGTTGGCAGGCTGTGTGAACTGTAAATTTTGTACTTCTTGCTGTAGCTAAAGTGGTATCACTTTGGTTGGTAAACAAATGCGTGGCAGCTTTTGTTATGAACTGAGCGATGCTCATTACTGACAGAAAAGACTCTAGGGAGGACAGAGTTCAGTGGGGATCAGGGACGGGGTGGGGGGCATCAAAAGCTGTTCAAACATGGTGACTTTAAAAATGTCTGTGCAGGGAAGCCGGGATAGCTCAGTGGATTGAGTGCTCCCTTTGCAGCCCTGGGAGTCCGGGGATCCAATCCAAGTCCCGACTCGTGTGGAACCATGTGCTGAACTGGGGTGTGCTTCCCATATAGGAGGCCTCCAGCCCAGCTCCTGCCCTGAGCAGCCCCGCCCACCTGTGTGAACTGAAACTATGTTGAAGACGAACAACTATGGTGACTGGTCTGGGCCTACCCCTTCTCTGTCTCTCAAAAACAATAAAATTAAAAAAAACAAATCTCTTTAAAAAAAAAAGATTTCAAAATGTCTGTGCAATTTCTAGGAAGAGATGTAGAGGAGGAAGGTGGATTTGTAAGCCAAAGCTCAGAGAGGTCTGAGCAAACAGTGTGCATTTAAGAGTTTACAGGTGTCTAGATAGGATTTGAGGTCATAGGAAGGGTAAGATGGGGCGGTGAGAGACTCTTGTGTTTGGTCAGCCTGTTTGAGTTTCATGTTCATCTGTGTGACTTATGACAAGGACAATATTTAAAGGGTCTCCTATAATTGACTTTAGGAATTAATGAAATAGCTGCTCTTTATAAAGATAACATTGCAGACTTCTTGATCTTTCCCCTTTTCATCTTTATTTCAGAAAGCGGCTTAGATGTTAACTAATCTTTTGTGAACCTGGTCCAGCTTAAGTTTATATTTATATGCCAAAATTCTGGACATGTGAGGATCCTTGAGCTTTAAAGCTTCTCTTCGAAGTCTACATAAGTGAATGCAGAATTCTTATCAAACAACTACAGGTCATGTTAGTATTAAATTTTCTATACTTCTGGTATATGAGGGGAAAAAAGATTCTTTTAGTGATTATCTGTGTGAAGAGATTATGGGAAGTCTTCTTTAATGTGCTTTTAGAGTTTGTTCTAATGAATAGTGACCCTGTACTAATAACTAATATTAACAATAATAGCTAATGCTGATTTTGCCTTTCACAGCTACTGTGGCTCTGAGGCTGCAGAATTGTCCTGGCCTTTGGACCTGAAGGGAGGAGAATGAGAGCAGACCAAGTTAAAATGCCGCAGGTCCTACAATTAGCAACGCAGGCTCCGTGCTAAGCTCTGTACTTCCCAAACCCCAACTTACTCTTGAAAAACCCATGAGTTTAGAACTGTTGTAATCCCACTTTACAGAAGAGGAAACGGGCAAATAGACATTAAAGTAGCTTGCTCTAGGTCTCATGGCTAGTGACAATGTGGGTTTGTGAACCATAGTGTCCGATTTCAGTCTCTTCTCCATTACTATGGTATGCTATGTCCTACTTTCATTTGTGAAAGAATAATTCAGAGAAACTAAGTTTAGTTCAAAGTATACCTAAGTATGAACTCATACATAAATTTTACAGAATATGTATTGTATATAAATTATCAGCCAGTTCTTTCCCTAAATCAGTCATTCTTAAACATAATATATATCTGAATCCTGTAGAATGTTTTTAAAATATACCTGCAAAACTCCCCTCTCATCCTGTGTTCTGTAGGGCAGAACACAAATGATGTCTACACTTTTAAAAGTTCTGCAGATTCTAACTCAACCTCAGACAAAAACCTCATTAAATTAAAAACTCCTTCAAGTTAGTACTATTATCAACTATTTCATCATCCAGTAACAGTTCACAAAGGAATGATGCTTAGAGAAAATGGCATGAAGGAAAAAGCAGCGATTTAAGAGTTAGAGAGAGCCTTAGGTTTGAATCTTAGCCCTCTCACTTAATATGGTTAAAAGTCTAGAAATAAAGATTTTCTCAATAAAACACTTCCTTCTCTAATGAGAGGTAGATAAATTACTTTTCCTGGAAGGTGAGCTAACATTCAAGATTAAGTTAAAACTATTTAACTACCCCTCTTCATGTTATGACATGCATTATCTCTAACCAGTTATCTTTCAAATCTACTTGCTATTCCCAGCTTTGTAACACATAGGTAAACAGTAAGTTAATGAGGCAACATTTGGAGGCACGTAACTAATTAAATGTACAGAGACTAGAAACACAGTGTCACTCTTATTCTTTATAAATGAGAACATAACACTAATATATCCTGAATTTTAATACTTTATTATGCTATAAGTTAAAATTCTTCAAAAAAGACAATTTTAACTTGGCATTTGAGCTTGGTCTGCTCTTTCAAACCTATTCAAGACTTTCCTTATCAATTCTAAGGCATCTTCCATACTCACCAAAGCCATCAATATCTACATTGTTTTCCACCACCACATCTAGCAGAGAGTCACCGACTTTTCCTTTGGTTGTTACTATTTCACCGTCGCGGTTTAAAAAGTGGACTGTTATTTTATCTTCTGAGCTGGAAAAGGAAGCAATCCTTTATTTTCAGTAATTTCAAAAGATACTTTAAAGTAATTAAGAACCTGTAAGGTCAAAGAAATAGTATGATGTGTGTGTGCGTGGTGTGCAAATATGTTCTTTTACAGTATTTTATTTTCTTTCCAAAGTTCATTTGGGAAGAACACACCACAAATCAAGGGTATGTCTATCTGCCCGCTCCCTCCCCCCCCCCCCCCCCCCCCCCCCCCCCCCGGAGAGCTCTACCACCTCAGAGGAAATGGCAACTGGGGATGTAAAGTACACCATAGGGAATATAGTCAATAATACTGTAATAACTATGTATAGTGCCAGGTGGATACTGGACTAATTGGGGAGATCACTTCATAAGTCACATAACTGTGTAACCACTATGCTACACACCAGAAACTAATCTAAAGGAATGTCAACTGTAACTAAAACGTACCAAAAAAAAAAAATTAACTACAACTACGTCACTATCAAGGCCATGTGTTTTCCTATGTATCATGTGTCTCCCTAGAAGTCATGGTCACAAATCACACAGCTCTGAATAACAATGTCTCTATGAATGTGTCCCTAAAAGACTCAATTATGGTTGTGGAGCTTTAGAAAGCAAATCACTCTACTATCAATAAGGTCATTGGGCCAGTGTCTGACAGGTACTAGTGCTGACAGGTAGTTGAGTTTTCTGTGTTTGAACATATTTTGGCCCACATTGTGTACTCAAAAATCAAAGTGACTAGAAAAGGTTATTTGTTTGAATCTGTGGGATGAGAAATATAACACCTCTTCATGTGCTTTAATACAGGATATTATTGATCAGCTATTAGACTTAAATCTCTCTTCCTTCTCATGGTTGAGCTTAAAATAATTAGTTGTCACTTTCACTACTGCCAGTAGATAGTAATTATCTTAAACTTAAACAATGACATGGTTAGCAGTGACCATACTGTACAGCACAAATCTCAATTAAGAGTTGGAAAATCTAGTCCGAGAAGCTCCAATCACTGTGATAGGAAGCACAGAGCCATCGACAGAAACTGTGCCAATGTCGGGGAGAAGCAGGATGGTGAGGGGGACAAAGGTGCTCCCCTTTAAGACAACTTGGTAATACCAAAATCCAAACAGTAAATTCAGGGGAAATAATTCCCATTTACCAAAACAGTTATGTTCCTATAAGTACTAGTTACACAAGTACATTCAATACATGTCCCAATTTATACACAATTTTTCAAGAGAGCATCCGTTGTAGAAAACAAGGCATCCAGTGTCAAAGGCAAGGAAGTATAAGGAAAATAGAAACAAATAAATCCGGTTTGCCTTCTCCATTATTCCCCCACAGTTAATGCAATGGATTCGTTGAGCACTCACTATATAATAAAAGGGAGAAAGATGAGTAAACCCTACATCCTATTATCGGGAATCTCATCAAGAAACTAGAAAAGGCAGACTATAAATCCAACAGTTTCTCCCCGGCAGTTCTTGCTTCCTATTACACGCCAGTAGGGGGTCCGGGAGCAGTTCAGAGAATCTGCATTTCATAGGGCTCCATCATGTTGCTACACTCTGAAGTGATGAGTACGTTTTACCTCTATTATATCTAAGGAGACTGTGTCTTTGAAAAACAAATATGCCCAACAATGTAAACCATCAAGATATTGGGGGGGAAATTTTTTCATATCTCTTTCGACATTTAATACAAAACAACACGGTGTGGGTTAAGCGCTCACTTTGCAGCCCTGGGGACCAGGGATCGAATCCCGGCCCCAGCGTGTGTGGACCCATATGCTGAACTGGGGAGTGCCCCCAGTTCAGTTCTTGCCAGGGTGAGACCCTGGCCCAGTTCCTGCCCTGTGCAGCCCCACGCCCACCTGTGGAATGAAAACTATGTGGAAAAACCGATGATGTGCAACCGTGGAGACTGTTCTGGGCCCTCCCCCTTCTCTCTGTCTCTGTATCTCTCTCTCTCTCTGTCAAAAACAATAAAAATAAATCTTAAAAAAAAACAACACAACAACACGGTGGGCCTATGAAACAGCTTGCTGCTGCTGCTAACAGGTGACTGCTACTGAGTCCTATTTGCCTGGCACAGGACTACCTGTATTACCTGTATTCTCCAAATAATCCTGTGAGACCTATACAATTGCTATCCTCCATGTACAAATGGGGAATCTGAGGTTTATAAAGATTGAGGAAATCAATCTTTTAAAACCCTGCCTGGCCACTCCAACGCAGGGGCTCTCAGTCCTCTATCAGCTAGAAGGGAGCACACAAGGAAGCCTGGGGCATCGAGCGGCCAGAAGGGAGCACCCAAGGAAGCCTGGGGCACCGAGCGGCCAGAAGGGAGCACACAAGGAAGCCTGGGGCATCGAGCGGCCAGAAGGGAGCACCCAAGGAAGCCTGGGGCATCGAGCGGCCAGAAGGGAGCACCCAAGGAAGCCTGGGGCATCGAGCGGCCAGAAGGGAGCACCCAAGGAAGCCTGGGGCATCGAGCGGCCAGAAGGGAGCACACAAGGAAGCCTGGGGCACCGAGCGGCCAGAAGGGAGCACACAAGGAAGCCTGGGGCACCGAGCGGCCAGAAGGGAGCACCCAAGGAAGCCTGGGGCATCGAGTGGGCGTACTCTCCATGCACAGAATTGAGAAAGAAAGGGAACCAACGTCCTAACAAAGCAGGAGAAAGGCCAGGAACAAAACTGCTGGCGGGGACCTCAGCGGGTGCATCTTATGAAGGTCACCGCAGTGCCAGGCAGAGCAAAGGTTAGATGCGAGCCAAACCGACAGGGGCAATTAGCAGCAGCAAAGCGCCGGCTTTGGGGAGATCGGGGGTCCCGGGTCCCGCCAGGCATCGGCGTGTTCGGAAAGGAAACCGCGGCTCGACATGAGAAAGACAGCGATGGCACCGACTGGGCCGCGAAGAGCGCCGCGGAGGAGAAGCGGCGGGCGGACGAGCGCGGCGCGACACGCAGGCGTCTCAGCAGCGACGAGCCCGGCCTAGGGATCGCGGCCCCTCCGGGGCGGCGGATGGACCCCCGGGCGCCTCACCCGCTCCGCGCCCGCGCCGACACGCTCAGCGGCCGGATCGCCGCTGCGCCGCCGCCGCCCGGGCCCCGGATCCCCTGGAAGCCGATGGCTCCGGCGCGGGCTCCGGCAAGAAGCCACCCGCGACGGGCCGCGCTGCCGAGGGCCGCGGAGGAAGCACGCAGAAGCCGGGCGCCCCCGGCGGAGGCCATGCCGGCAGGCCGGTGAGTCCGGATGCGACGCTGGCCGCACAGCCGCGGCCCCGAGAGGCTCCCGAGTGCGGGCCGACCGCGGCTCCGGCGCCTGACGCCCGCGGGCTGAGCCGAGCGTCCGGGCGGGCGGAGGGGCCGGACGTGCTGCTCCCGGCGGGCGCTCTGAGGCTGCGCGCGCCGTCCGGCTCCGCCTATAAGGCCTTCAGCGTTCCCACCGCGGCCACGCCCCCTGCCGGTTCCCACGCCCCCCAGGCGTGCGTTTCATTTTAGGGGCGGGGCTAATTTTTTTTTTTTTTTAAACACCTACTGACCAGGTTTTTGATGAACTTTGTTTTGATTCTTTGCGTCTGGAGTAGCCTGGAAGGAACCATAAAATTTAAAAGGTAGCTGAACGTCTAACGGAAAGATACAGGAAAAGAGCCCCCTGTTAACTAAGCCCCTTTCTCCTCCCCATTAAAAAAAAAAAAAAAAATGTGAAAGATTCTGTCACCTTGGAGTTTCAACGAGGGTAAAAGGGAGTTCGGGGCATTGTCAAGCAAACACAGGTTGGAAACTTAAGAAATTTTGGAATGCCAACAGGTGTCATACCCAGAGAAATAATTATGACAATGAAGTTATAAATGATCACAATAATGAGTAAACTTGAGATACTGGGCTAGGCAGGTAAATAATAATCCTAGGCCTGAGTGGCACATCAGTGCTTCGTGAGTTCTTGAAATCCATGAGACTTAAAAGGAACCCTTTTGATGAACAGAGATTTTTTTTTTTTTAAGACTTTTACAAAAACCAGAGAGATGAATTTAAAAGTATGCTTTATCATGGTTAGTATGTGGTGGTGGTGGAAAGAGCATATGGGCTTTGAGGTCAGAAATTAGCAATATTCAAATCCAAGGTCTCCCACTTCGGAGCTTTGAGACCTTGGATAAATTATTGTCTTAGAGGGTCAGAGTTTCCAGAACACTTTCACAGATAAGATGTTCTCTATCCCTCAAGGCCATTCTGAGGGTTAAACAAACTAACACGCACCACTGGCGTAGTGCGTCACAAACAGTGATCGATAGCTTCCTGGGCCTTCCTCCCTAAGGTTACTCTTAAGGCGGCTAAAGGCCAAAGCCAAGTAGGTATTGCAAATATGATGAACACAAGAAAAGATACTTCAAAGAATATTCAGAACAGGAAAACATAGACCTGAGTAGTCTCTCCAGACAATGTTTGGTGAACATTAAACTGGATGGCAGAGACACTGCAGTTATTCGGCTCCTATAATTGCCTCAATCTGACATTAAAAAGACTGTGGAGTTAGAAAAGATAAAAACAAACCCTGGCAAGTAATCTGGAACAGAAGGTTGTAAAAGAACAGGTAATATTTCTATATAGGATTAAATCTCCAAAATCAGATGAATTAATTGTAGGAAGAGAACTAGGCGGGGGGAGGTGGGGTGTGCAGGGGAAAGGCAGATATTCCCTCTATCTCAGCCCTCCTATACCAATCCAGCTTCAATTAGCTAGTAGCCTTACAGCTTTCTGCCTTGTAGGGTAATTGTTTGTATACATAATTCATCTTAGTAGCCCACACACCACCAGGTACAGAGCCTTGAGCATACAAGTGTTCAATAAATATTCATGGAGCATGTGCATGAAAATTAAAGATGGAAAAACTGTTCTCCAGATTTTCAAAGGCAGGTACGGGTTTATTCCAAAGATTATAGATACCAATATTCAGTAATATGCCAGAGGGGATTTATAAGCATATAGTTCATGAACACAAATTAAAAATAAAAAGGCAATATGGAACTATTGAGGACAAACTTTTGCTTATGTATTTCTCTATCTTATGAAACTCTCACCCCTTCATTTTTCACTCCTGTCAGAATCCATCCAGATTTTGAAACTCCTCAAATTCTTTTCCATGGTTGTGGCTGTTTATCCCAACAGATCATCCCTCCCTCTGTTGAATGCATAAGATCTTTGTTTATTCTTGCAAAACTTGTAGCATCTGTTGTTTCAGATAGGATAATGTTCGTGAAAGTGTTTTGTAAACTGTAAAATGTCCTAAAAATTCAGACTCAATTTTATTGAGCACCTATTCAGAACTTCATGGTACCATGTGCTCCATCACACGTACTTTGTGAGCTCCTCTAAACTGGAGCTCGCAAGAGTAGGGATGCTTTCATTCATCTTCATATTCCTATGCTAGGCATAGTGCCTGTCATAAAACAGCCAATTTAATAATATCTTCGTTAAGCATTGTCTTAGGAAATTTCACGATTTTTATTTTATTACTACATCACAGCAACTCTGTAGATATGCCTATAATCAATAAATGCCTTTAATCAATAAATATTTATAGACATTAGCAGTGTGTAAATCGCTGTGTTGGTGCTGGAGACAACAATGAACAAAATCCTTGCCCTCTTATTTTTAGACGAGGAAACTGAGGTGCACAGTACTTGTGACTTTCTTAGAATCATACTACTAGTAAGTGGCAGATCCACATTTTAAGTCTAGATCTTCCTGATCCCAAATCCAAGACATAAGCGCAGAAATGATCATCTTATTTTTATTATACAGATGATCCCTGACTTACAATTGTTCGGCTTACAGTTCTTCCACTTTACGATGGTGTAAAAGTGATATACATTCAATAGAAATGGACTAAGCTATGCTTTGATGTTCAATGATTTAAGTGCATTTCCAATTTACGATATTTTCAACTTACAATGGGTTTATCAAGACATAACCTCATCGTAAGTTGAGGAGCATCTGTATTTTATTACATATTTACATATTCATTTAATTGTATTATATATTGTTATTAATGTATTTTTACATGTCATATATTTTTCAACTCTATATTCAATAGAAGATGCTTAAGACTCTACATGATCCATATTCAGGCATACCTCAGAGATATTTCAGTTTGGTTCCAGGCCACCATAATGAAGTGAATATCACAATAAAGTGAGTCATAATTTTTTTGTTGGTAGAAGGTCTTGCCTTCAGTTTGTAAAAAACGCAACAGCTGTGAAGTACAATAAAGAGAAGGGCAATAAAATGAGGTATGCCTCTAATTTAGGGATAAGGTCAGAAATTATCATTATCTAAATTTTTAAAAAGGGAGTATGAATTTTGACCTAAGTATATTTCACCCTAAGAAATTACTCACCCTACCCCAGTCGATTTGTTAATATTACTGATGATCTTCATAAATTTCCTAAATGCAAATTAAAGATACAACATTTAAATAAACTGCTGTCTATGTCTTAATTGATCTTCCTGCCTGCTGTCTTATCTTGCTCTAAGGCATCCTCCATAATCCCAGTTGGTTGATCCTGTTAAAATATTGATGTGATCATGTTTCTTGATGAAAATGCTTGAATGACATCTCCATCACCATTTTGTGATATTCCATTACCATTGGAATGACACGCCATCACCATTTATTAATAGACTAAGACTAACTGCTCATTTGGACACACATCACCCCCTCCAGCTCTTCCCACTGCCCGCCCACCCGCTCTCCTGCCCCAGGTCAGCGTTGGTCCTGCCTCATGCCTTTCCTTTCTTCGGGTTTTGTACCCCTCTGCCTGCACCTAGATAATGCATAGTCAGCCTCCAGAATTCAGCTCAGTCCTTTGAAGGAACCATTCTCTGACATATGCAACTTCAGCGAACCTTACATACACTACAAATCTCTAATAGCGTATGCAACTAGAATGTGGACCAAGTGGCTTGCTGGGTTTCAGGCCCCATTGCTTTAAGGTAACTTTTCGAGTACCTTGTAACTTTTTAACCTGTGCCTCAAACGTTAATAGTTGGTTGTCTCTTTTTGTGATGTTAGCCACTCCTGATGATCAAGTTCACTTTGTGGGGTTGTGGGAGTATAAATGCTAGTGTTCTAATTGTCCTTTCTTCTTCATTAATTACCTAGACTATTTCTATAAAGACAGACTTACCCTCATCTTCTCTTTCAATATCCTGAAGTAAAGCACATATAGGAAAAGTAGCGTAAATGCTTAAATGTTTCTCTCTATCTGTCATGCTTAGCAATTTTACTCATGTTTGTGTATGCAAAAGCTGGTTTAGAAAGTTATAGTTTTCCAGTGTATTTCACTTAAATTTTCAAAATCTATTGGCATAAAATTTTTCCTAGTATTTATCTTTTTAAAAAGCTCATCTACCTATAGCTATATAGCTTTTTATATTTTTGCATTATTTTCTTGGTCTTTTTTTTTCTTTCTTTCTTTAAGTAATCCTGCCAAAAATTTGTATCTTATTGGTCTTTTCAAGTAACAACTTTGGGCATTAATCTTGGGTGCTGTATCTTTGCTTTCTAATTTTATTTGTCTTTATAATTTTCTTAATTCTAAGTTCTTTAGATTTTTTTCTTTTTCTGACTTCTTGATCTATATATTTAGCTCATTAATTTTTAATTTTGTTTTTTAAGAGAAGTATTTAAATTTCTCTAAGTATTTAAATTCCCTCTAAGTAGTATGTTTGGCTCTTCCCAGCATTTTGAAATGAAATATTTTCTTTATTGTTGAGTTAGAGTATTTTCAAAGTTCTCTTTGTCCTTTGACAGTGAGTCATCTGAAAGTGTGTTTTAATTAAGATTTCAAGACTTTCTTCAGTATGTAATGTGCCTACCATGGGTACCATGTCCAAAGATTCCACAGTCACATGAAATTACTAACAAAAGAGTAAATATGATCATAGGTAACATTTATTGAGTGCTTACTCTGTGCCAAGCACTATTCTAGATGTTTTACATATTTTCACTTATTTAATCACAAAAACCTTATGAGGCGGGTATCTGCGTAATTATCATTTTACTGATGAATAAACAGACACAGTTTATGTTTAGATAAAATGAGATTTGGGGTGTTATAAAAAGAAATTATACTAGATGGCCTTCAGTATAGTAGTTTTTATAACATACAAATATAGCAGATACACTATATTTTGTATATTACATTCTATCAAAAATTGATTTATTCAGCTTTAGAGTTGAGAGAAAAAATAAAATGAAAACTACATATTTCCATTTTTTTTTAATCCAAAAGAAGTGCTTCTGCTGGTGTGTGTGTGTGTGTGTGTGTGTGTGTGTGTGTGTGCGTGTGTGTCAGAGAGAGAGAGAATTGATTTAGTATCAAAATGGATTTTCTCCATTTCTGTTTTTCATCTTGTTTGTATTATTTTTACTCTGTGATTCTCTTCAAGACATTAGGTGTGTATTTTATTGCCTTTGCACTTATTAATACATAGGCCAGACTAGAGCCTCACAATAAAGATTTAGTTAACAGTGCTATGGGGCAGTTTCAAGGCCAGGCCCCAGGAATGCAGCATTTGATCTTTCTGGGTTAAGATTGAGTAACTAGAGAGCAATTGTCAGACTTCCTTGAACTTAGTTGACATAAGGCTTTGAGTTACAATAAAACAATTGTTTTGTTCCAATATCTATTACTATTTACAGGAGTTTCTGCTCCAAAAGTTTAGACTTTGGGTCTGCTTTGGAAAACCCATTTCTATCTAAACTTACCTTAAATTTTGACCAACATTTCAATTTCTTAACTCTTTTTTAGAAGCTTCTTCTTCATGCAAATTAAAATCACTCTGCATAGCATTTCCCTATCAGATTATTTAAAAGTCCAGTGTTTGATAACTTGATGTTGGTGAAGCTATGGGGAAGTATGTACTCTGAAATATTGTTAGGTTATGTGTAAAATGTTGCAACTTCAATGGCAGACAATATGATAATACTTATAAAAATTATGAATGTATTTACTCTTTAACCCAGGAATCCTATTTCTAGGAATTTGTCCTACAGGTTCAACTGCATATGATACAAAAAAAATGATGTATGTGCAGGGTTATTAGCAGCATTGTGGGTAACAGCAAAATATTAGAAATGCCCTCCAAATGTCCTGCATTAGGAGATTAGTTAAATAAGCTATGATATAGTAGTTTCCCCTTCTTTACAGTTTTGCTTTCTGTGTTTTCAGTTACCTGTGGTCAAATGAGGTTCAAACATACTAAATGGAAAATTCCAGAAATAAACAATTCATAAGTTTTAAATTGTACTGTCTGAGTAGCATGATGAAATCTCACTCCTTCCCATTCCATCCTGCCTGGGATGTAAATTATCCCTTTGTCCAGCGTATTCACGCTGTACACATCAGTCACTTAGTTTACCAGATCGATTGTCCTGCTATTGCAATGCATGAGTTCATGTAACTCTTATTGTACTTAGTAATAGCCCTGAAGTGCAAGCCTAGTGATGCTGGCAATCCAATTATGCCAAAGGGAAGCCATAAAGTGCTTCCTTTAAGTAAGAAAAAACAGGTATGTATATAGGAAAAAATATATATATATAGGGTTTGGTACTATCCGTGGTTTGAGGTATTCACTGGGGATCTTGGAACGTATCCCTCCACAGAAAATGGGGGACTACTGTACTACCCCACAGTTGAATAATATGCAGCTGAAAAATAAATAAAGAAAAGGAAGCTCTTTGTATACTGACACAGGGTAATTTCCAAGATATGTTAAATGAAAAAGGCAAAGTGTATAACGTGAAAATAATGTATCATCTTTTGTGTAAGAAAGGGGAGAAAATAAGAATATTTATATTCATATTGCTTGAACTTGCATAGATAAGCACTGGAAGGATAAATGCAAAAGAAATAAACGGGTC
The DNA here is from genome assembly GCA_004027555.1 of Craseonycteris thonglongyai. NCBI lineage: Eukaryota > Metazoa > Chordata > Mammalia > Chiroptera > Craseonycteridae > Craseonycteris > Craseonycteris thonglongyai. The sequence continues at coordinate 32,204 of PVKE010008980.1, read as the reverse complement.
TGAGGAATAGGGGAGACCTGGGGTAAAACAGGGACTTGTGATATAGTATTTTGACTTTTGGACAATGCAAATGTATGATCTACTCCAAGCAAAAGAAAACGACAAAATAAGCAAAACTTGCAAAAAAAGATTTCTCGTTCTGTTGCTCACAGATTTTTCTAAGCATGTTATACTTTTTTGATAATCTTGTGTACAAGTTTAGCAAGGAGGGAGCAAGGGTGGAAGATGCAGCTGGCTCCTATAAGCAGGAATGTAGAGCCAGCATATGCGAGACAGCTAGATCCAAAAGGTCATGAAACGACAAATGGCGTAATTTTCTAGCTAGAAGGATCTAAGTGATACTTAATCATTTTTATAGATTTTTACAGATTAAGGAAACTGAGGCTCAAAATGTTAACTGAGTTGCCACAGTCGCTTAGACACAGAAATCAGGACTAGAATTCCAGGACCCCAGATTCACAATCTCAATGTCTACTTCTTTATATCTTGATGCCCTCTATTGATTAATGATACCCCTTATTTTTATTTATTTTTATTTTTATTTTATTTTTTTGACAGACAGAGAGAGAGAGACAGAGAGAGAGACAGAGAGAGAACTGAACTGGGGAACTCCCCAGTTCAGCATGTGGGTCCGCCTGGGCCGGAGCCAGGATTTGATCCTCAGTTCTTGGGGCTCCAAAGCAAGCACTTAACCCGCTGAGCCATGCGGCTTTCCCCACCCCTTATTTTTAATCAAGTAAAAATAACATGTGTCAAGTGCTATAAGCATTTTAACATAGATTAACTACTTTGATTATCTCGTTCTGTACTCATAATACAGTACTATAGTGTAATGGTTCAAGTCAGAGGCTTTGGTAGTAGACTTTGAACCCCTGCCTCATCACTTACTTGCTGTGTGATCTTGGACAAATTACAATGTTTAACTTCTCAAGCCTCAGTTTCCTCATCTAGAGATGGGGATTATAACAATACCCACCACAAGAGCTGATGTGCAGAATAACTGAGATAATGCCCGTTAAGGACTTCGCCTGCCACCTACTGTGTGCTCCCTGAATGTTATTACTGTTACAGCTTTTATTTTACAGATAAAAAACTGAGGTTCAGGGGAATGGTTGACTATCTTGCCCAAGGACACATGGTACAAGTAAGTGGTGAATCCAGCATTCAATCTTTTTTGTTTTCTTACTTTTAAAATCTTATACTCTTTCCATTCCTACATAATTCATAGATTCAGTGCACTTGATTTTTCTGTAACTCATTATTGTGGTTTTTCTACTTTGGCTTGCAATACAGTCAATATGAGCCTGTTTACAGAAAAGAATAGCCCAATGTATTTGGATGGGAGAAAAGGAAAAAAATCTTACTGTATTCAATCAGATTTTATTTTGCTGTCATGACAGCATCTAACAGATTATAAATAAATATTAAGTATTTTGTGTGTGCTAACATTATATTCACTGACACCTAATTGGCAGTTAGAAAGGTTTTCCTTACATAAAGAAACTAATTTCATCCAGATAAGATTATGTATTATATGTTATAATTATATAAAATTATGTATAAATCATATAATTGTGTATTTTAATTATATATCATTTATACATAATTCTATAATATACATTTTGTTACTGTACATAAGTATATAATAATTATATAAATTATGTACATAAATGGTACATAATATATTATTTGTACACAATTATATCTCATATGTTCAATATATAAACATATACATGTTTACAAATCATCTTAAAATGATTGTGCAGCAATTTAATAAAATAACTTTGAATTATAAAAATAGGGAGAAAAATGTAAACTGATGGAAAGGACCTACTGTCATTTTAATTAACCTATGTTTAGTAGCTTTTTCTTCGGGATTTTGCAATGCCTTCTCAGTAAACACATTGCAGAACGTTCTCTGGCTCAGCTTCAGAGTGTGTTCTGTATTGTGCAGACATGAAAAATCAACCAGTTTACTGTGTGTGACTATGTCAATAGCCTGGTCATTGGGCCATTTCCAGGCAACAGTTACATCTGTGCAACTTTGCCTAGAAGATTTGGGGTGTGGTTTGTAAGTATGATCTGTAAAATAACTGGGATGAATTACATTGTATACCTGTATAAATAGATTTGTTAACTAAAATGTACTTTAAGAAAAGAGAAAATCTGTAAATAAACTGATTTATAAATTTAAAAAATGTTTTTCTTTTTTATTGAGATATAACATTATATGAGTTTCATTATATACATTATATTAGTTTCAGGTGTACAACATAATGATATTACATTTGTATAGATTGTTAAATGATCACTACAATAAGTCTTGTTAACAGCCATCACCACACATAGCTGCAGTTATTTTTATTGTTAAATTTATTGGGATGACATTGGTTGGTAAAAATTACATAGGTTTCAGGTGTATAATTGTATAGTACCTCATCATAGTTACAAATTTTTTATATGCCTGTGTACAAGTATATAGTACATGCATATAAATATATAAATGCATATATATATATATATACACACACATAAATATATTTTTATGTAAATCCAATTTCCCATCAGCAGGTAAATAAATAACCAAATTACCCATGCCCATATAATAGAATACAAGTCAGCAACTTAAAAAAGGGAATGATCTGCTGATAAACACAACTCAAGAGAAAGACAAAAGATCACTTATTGTGTGATTCCATGATACTGAGTCTAGAACTGGCAAAATCAATACTCATAGAAATCTGATCAGTGTTTGCCTGGAGTTGGGGATGAGGGAGCATTCGTGGTAGGAAGTGTGGGGGAACTTTCTGGGGTGCTGGAAATGTCCTCTGTATTGACTGTAGTGGTGGTCCCTAGGATGTGTGGACTTATAAGAACTTTTTAAGATAATAATTTAGGGCCCACCATTTGGACTTTTGCAGTTTGAACTCTGCTCCATGGACTTGGTAACTGTCTACAGAACAAAGTCTTTCTGTGCTCTGGCATTTCTGTTAGTAAGTAACCCAAAACCTTTTGTTCTACACTCCTAAACTGGAGCTAAGATGTTGACAAACGCCTAATCATATGTTACCCATTACTCTTGTGTCATAGCCCCACCTGCTAACTACTGAGACAGCCGACCTTTGAATTTTCCAATCACCCTCACCAATGAGAAATGAATGATGTAAGTGTGTGGTCTAACTTCCCCCTAGCCACCCATCCTTTTGACTATCAGCTTCTTTCCCTTTTGCCTTTAAAAACTTGCTTTATCCCCCTCACTTGGGAACATGTCTTCGGTTCATACCTAGGACTACATCCTTGATTTGCAAATAATATATGAATAAAACTCTCCTTTACTTTCTTCCAGATTTTTTGTTAACAGGTGTACATATTTGCCAAAACTCATAGAATACACATAAGGTATGAGCATTTTGTTGTATGTAAATTATGTCTCTATGAAGTTGATTTAAAAACATAACCCCTTTTGGGAAAGCCAGGATGGCTCAGCAGGTTAAGCACTCACTTTGAAGCCCCGAGGACTGAGGATCGAATCCCGGCTCCGGCCCAGGCGGACCCACATGCTGAACTGGGGTGTGCTTCCTGAATGCAGTGAGGCCCCCAGTTCAGTTCCAAAAGAAATAGATAGATAGATAAATAAATAAATAAATAAATAAAATAAAAAAACATAACCCCTTTTAAAGTACAGAAGGGGGAGTATAATCAGTACGATTATAATAACTATGAATGGTGTCAGATGAGTACCAGACTTACCAGGGTGATCACTTTGTAAGTTATATAAATGTCTAATCACTGTGTTGTATACCTGAAATGAATATCAGATTATATGTCAACTGTTATTGAAAAATAAAAAAATATTTCTTTAAAAACCTGCAAGCATCTCAAAATGCAACAGAAAAAGATTTTTCTTTTACAGCTAGGGTAAGGAGGAGGCAAGCTGACAGAGGCAGAATCTGTGGAGGAGAAGCTACATGATCCGGGGTCAGCTAAGTCCGGAGAAGCTGAGAAGGGGGCCCCTCCCCCATTTAGGCTCGCTTAGGCTTGGGGGCAGAGTTCAGGTGCCTGACTCAAGTGTGGCTAAGAAGCATTTTGTTCCACGTAACTGGTGTTTAGGAGGCAAAGAATGAGAATTTGGAGGGTCTGCCTCTGACATTTTCATAAGCAAACCAGGGAGTCATCTGCGAGTTTCTTCTAAGTCATATATGGAAGGGGAGGTTCTTTGCCACGAGCCATTTTGGGAAACACAGGAGTGAGAGAATGTCTTAACCTTCACTGTTTAGTGGGTTCGCAGGGCTCAGGTAAAAGTCATTCTCAGTGGGGCCGTTTATGGAGCACACCCCCTGTTGCCCACTGAATTAAATATCACTTATGTTGTATAAGGTCACAAATCTATTTCGCTTGATCTGAGCTCGATCATGTCTCTGTAACCTGATTTCAAAGGATTATTGTTCTTGTTAGTTTATTTTTCTAGGAACTCTGAAGTTTAAAATCATTCGATCAAGTTTCAAAATGAATGCTACCCTCCCGAGGGGGGAAAAAACACCAACAAAACTATTATGATTCTGACTTGAATTGTAGTACATTAATATAATAGTTTGGGGAGAGTTTAATGCTTTTTATGATAATTAGCCTCTGTATCTAGGGATTCTGTGTGTCTCTATTTGATATTCTTGTATTTTATTTTATAGTCTTCTTAAGTCCATAATCTTTCTTTTTGTAAAATTTGCTCTTATTTATAATATTTTTGTTGTCGATGTTAAGACTTATTTTTGCTAATCCTATCTGCTTACTGCTAGTATAGGAAGAAAGTACCTATTTTTATATGTTGTATACAGCTCCTTATCAAAACTACATACCAATTCTGGTAGCTTCTTAGTATGATCGCTCAGGTTTTTTAATTGTACAATCATATCAGGTATAGATAAAGTCTCTCTTTTATCCAATATTTGATACAAATATTTCTTCTTCTATTGTCACTTTTATTATCTGTTCTAGAGAGCAGCCACTAAGCCTATATGGCTACTTAAATTTATTTAAGCCAAAATGTTTAAATTCAGTTTCTTAGTCACTTTGCCACATTTCTAGTGCTCAACAGCCACCTTTGGCTAGTGGCTACTGCTTTGTACAGCATTAAATATGAAGTATTTCCATTGTTGTGGAAAGTGGTGTTGGACAATGCCGAGGCAGAGCCTTCAAAAATAACATTAATAGATGTGGTAGAGTGACTTCCTAGCTTGTTGCCAATTTTAATGGAAATGATTTAAACACTTTACCACTTAGTGTTACGTTTTCCGGCAATTTTTGGAAAATGGTTTTGTCACTTATAAGTAGTGGGGTGGGTGGGGGGGCATTTCCAATGAAAGTAACCTCACAGGCTGATCTGATCATAAATCCCTAACTGGGTGCTTACTTCTTTACTGAAAAGCTTATCTTTGCCTTATGCAAGCCCTGTCCATTGTTTCTGTGCATCTAAGTTAACAACCTTTGAAATGTCCCCTTTGAAACCAGTCCTTCTAATGCCACCCTCAAGAGAGTACCTGTAATCTGATCCCCACATGACCACCCTCATGAGTTTAGCTATCCTGTGTAATCCAATCCCCACCTCTCTTTTCCCACCTTCATATAACCTTGTCTCCTAAATGTCAAATGCATAAAAGAACCTGCAGTCTTACTCTCAGAAGCATATATCTCAGTCTGTTAAGATCTTGCTTCTAGGTCTCTCTTCTGTTTGGCTCAAGTAAATTTGTATGAAAATCCTGCACAGGTTTGGACATTCTTACGTTGACAGTAGTTTCCTTCTATTGCTATTTTGAGCTTTCACTGCTCATATAATGGCTGCGGAATTGAATCATTTGCTTTTTTGTATTAGTTAATAGCATTATGTGGCTGTTCTGAAGCATTGGTGTAATGAATTATGTTTATGAATTTACAAGTATTAAACCATACTAGCATTCCAGGGGGGTGAGGTGGGGAGTGGGGGAGGGAACACACCCTCTTCCAGTCGCTATTCTATTTCTCTATGCCCCTTTACAGGAGAAGTCCTGAAAACAGTTAATGCATATTCTGTCTTCCATTTCTCTCTTCCCATTCTCTCTTGAAACCATTAAAGTCTGACTTTCACTTCATCACTTCACTGAAAATCCCTGAGTCAAGGTCATCAATGACTTCTGGCTAAACATTATGGTTGATTTTCAGTCCTCTTGCTGGATCCATCAGCATGTGTCATGTCAATCACTCTTTCCTTCTACAGATGCTGCCTTCCCTTCCTGGTCTCCAAGGACACATTTCTTGGTTCTGCTCCTCTCAGCTCCTTTGCCGGTATGTCCCCATGTCCACAACTCTCAATGTTGGAGTGACCCAGGGATCATTCCTGAAACCTTCTATTTTTCCTCTTTCTGCTCGGGCATCTCATGCAGATTCATGGCTTTAAAATATATTTCTATGCCTGTCTGCTCTAAAGCATAAATTTGTATCTCCAGCCTGTGAAGAAAGGGGAGGAGATACAAGTTCAGTGACTGAAAGTAACCTCACAAGGTGATCTGATTGTAAATTCCTAACCGAGCTGCTCATGGTGGGTAGTCACGCTCCAGGCCTATAACTTCTTTAGTAAAAGCTTGTTAAGCAAGCCCTGCCCATTGGTCTTGTGTACCTAGCTTAACTCACCTTTGAAATAAATGCCAGAAGTTATCTTCTTTTCCAGACCCTTGGAACCATCCTCAGAAGAGCACATATTCTTATTAACTGTTTTGTAATTCAGTCATAGAGATTTCCCTGCCTTACTTTCTCCCCGGTTCGTGTAATTTTCCTTATGTTGCTTCGTTAATCCAAATGTATAAAAGACACTACAAAACTGTCCTTGTCCGGAGCACGTGTGAGACCTTACTTTCTGGCATGTCATCAGTTTAGCTCAAATAAACTCTTAAGAATTGTGTAAATGTTTGGACATTCCTTCTGAAGGCAAGCTCAAACTCCAAAACTGATTTTCAACTATCTACTCAAACATCACCACTTGAATGTCAGACAGGCTTCTCAAATTCACAGATGCTAAAGGAAATTACTGATTTCTCAATCATCCCCCATGAAAAAAGGCTTGCTTTTCCCAACGTCTTTTCTGCATCAACAAATGGCAACTCTGTCCTCTGGTTTTCTTGCCATCAACCTTGAGGCTTTGCTCTGTCTCTCATCCCACATCCAATCGATCCATCAGCAAATCCTATCACGTCTATCCTGAGATTATATTAAAATTAGACCAGTTCTTACCCTCCATCTGTTATTACCCTGGTAGCCGGCTACCATTATTTCTTGCCTAGAATTCAGGGATCTCCAAACTACGGCCCGTGGGCCGCACCCAGCCCGCGAGGCCCTCTCATCCGGCCCGTGGAGACCTTTTTATCTGAATAAAATAATATTAAATAAATAATTAAAAACAACATCTATGTTTTGATTCTTTTTTATTTGGACCTCGAGTGTGTAGTCGGCCCCCAAACTGCTGTTTGATAGTTAATACGGCCCGCAGGCTGAAAAGTTTGGAGACCCCTGGCCTAGATTATTGCAATACCCCCCTTATTGTACTGTTGGGACCCAGGGCAGGCCACCCCCAAGATATCCCACAATGGCATATTGATCATTTTACTAAGTTAAAATCCCTTTCTAACTCTCCTCTGTCTCTCTAAATGCAAGAAATCAATGTCCCACATGTTAGGTGACCTCTGTGATCCTGAGGGCTAAGCCACAGTCTTGTACAAAATCCAAAGTCAAAAAGTCCCCATTTGAACAGACTTGTAACCTTGTAATTCCTTTACTAACTACTACTTAAGCCCAAACCCTGCTTAGATTCCTTTGTAATGAGTAGTAACATTCTTTGCCCTGTCCTTTTCTCACAAATATATTTCTTTGTCTAAAAAAGTTGAAAAGGTGCCTGGTTGTGATTAGTTCTTTGAGCCTGTTTTTACGGTCAGCATCATATGATTCTCCCATGTGAATGTACTAGATTGTTTTTTGCTCCTGGTAAGTAGTCTGATGTCAATTTTATTTCATTATTAGTCAAGCTGGAAGAACAAGAGAAGGGTATAAGGAGGATTTGCCCCCAACCAGCTGTTTCTGCTTTTGCATTTGCTCTTTCTATAGTTTCTTCTCAACACACATTCTATAAAAAATTTAAGTCAGATTATGTCATTTCTCTGCTCAAAATACTCGAATACTTCCCATCTCATTTAACAACTATCAGTTGAAAGAATTAATAAGCAGAAGTAAAATCCTTACAGGGGTTTACAAGCCCCCATGTGACGTGTTCCCTTAAGCATCTGGGACCGTACTTCTTATCTCTCACTTATCCCTTCCCAGCCACAGGGACCTTCCACCTCAAGGCCTTTTCTTTTGCTGTTCCTTCTGCCTAAAATGTTTGTTAACCTAAAAACAAAAGGCCAAAGTGAGAGCTAACAAGCACATATTTGAGATCCAAAAGAGTAACTACTGAGGAAACACTTGATTCAGGCAAAAACCCAAATAGTATTCCTGTTAGGAGACAAAGGCAACAGATGTTTATGAGAAGGGGAAGGGGAGCAATTACATCAGTAGAAAGCAATTTCTCTGGGTTGGGTTAAACGAACATAGTGATGCTAATTCTAAACAGCGTGTTTAATTTTCACTCGGTACCTCTCAGTCCTGTAGCCGTATCTGCTCTCCGGTTATCTTTGCAAACAGTTCTTTGAGACATACTGTTGTGTTAGGCCCCGTCCAAAGGTGACTTGTGCTGTCTTAACATTCCAAAGGCTTGAGGCTCAAGATGTTCAAAGCAGCTTGTCTGGGATATCAGCTCCAACTCTCTCTCTCTTTTTTTTTTTTTTTTACTTTCGTTTTTAATTGTTAAATGTATTGGGGTGACATTGGTTGGCAAAAATTACATAGGTTTATTTTTAAGGTGGCTCCCTTTCTATTATTTTTACATGCTTTCCCCCCAGATAACCGCATGCCTCACTGCCTCACTTTTTTTTTTTTAAGATTTATTTTCATTGTATTTTGACAGAGAGAGACAGAGAGAAGGGGGAGGGCCCAGACCAGTCTCCATAGTTGACAGTATTAGTTTTCCATATGGTTTCACTCCATAGGTGAGTACGGAGCTGCTCAGGGCAGGAACTGGGCTGGGAGCCTCCTGCATAGGCGCCCGCAAGAACGGAACTGGAGGCCCACCACAGTTCAGCACGTGGGTCCACATGGGCCGGGACCAGGATTTGATCCTCGGGCGCTGGGGCTGCAAAGCGAGTACTTAACCCGCTGAGTCATCCCAGCTTCCCCTCACTTTCTTTAGATGTCTTTTCAAATGTTACCTTTTTAGTGAGGCTTCTGAGAATCATAAAATAGTGAGTGCCACCACCCTTTCTCTATCTCCGTTTCCTCACTTATTGTTCTCTACAGCACTTATTGCCATTTCATAATTTACGTTTACTTACTTATTGTCTGCCTCCATATCCATCCTGCTCTCCCTCCTAGAATACACTCTTCAGAAAGGTAGCAACTTTAATACACTCCCAATAAAAGTAGATTACTCCTATTTAATTTCAATAAATCACTGTTTTGCCCATAGCAGGCATTTAATAAATATTAGTTGAAAGAATTAATAAGCTAAACGTACTCATCTCTGGACTTGAGAGTTGAAGTAAGGTGAAACAGCTAGAAAAGCAATTCCAAATGTTAGAAATAACCTGATGGACCAGCATTCCTTGACATAAGAAGGCAAATGGACTGAACAATACAAAACAAAAATGTGTTCACTTAGAACCCAAGACCCAGGTTAGCCCCTGTGATTCTAATAGAGGGAACAAAGATCCACAGAAGGCCTTCCAGAAAGGCAACTTTTGCATACTGAAGACAGTAGCTGAGGATCAGTGAAAATAAATGGGAGGTTCCAGCTCCTGTGAGCCTTCACGAGCCAAGGTAATTCATTACTACTAAGGGACAGTGGAACACTCCTCTAAGAAAGAAAATGTGTCCAGGATGTATGATCAAAAACCATGTAAACTCTTTGTGGCCAGGAATAGAGCCTGACAGGGTCAAGATTAAATATAATGTTAAGGAAAGATGTATTGGATTTCCATTGAGATTTGAAGGTCGCAAACAAAGCCATAATGGAGAACTTTAGGCAGCACTGGTCATTTTCATCCAATAGGTGGAGCCAGTAGAAAGGAAACGTTCTTAGGCAGTTTGTGAAATCACTCTGAATTCAACGGAGAATCCATTATGGATTCCAGCCCCTAAGAGTCCATCAGGCATCTAGCCAGGGCTTTCTGCAGTCGGCTGGGGCGAAGGAAGGGACTGGAGGCTGAAATGAACTCATAAGGGATACAGCAGGGCAAAGCAATGTGTAATGGAAAGAAAACAAATCTGATTTTTATATGAACACCAAGGGTTTGTTTTTGCAAATATGCAAGACTTTGAACCTTTGGAACCTAGGTGGGATAGAGGTGGATTTGTGACACTCCCTGGGTTAGAAATAAAAGGTTAATAATTATATTAAAATTATAAGGCTAATCATATTAAAATTAAAGTCATAAGACTGTGGCTTTATGGTGAACACATGTGTATTAAAGGGATGTAAGCTTCATAAGGACAGGAATCTTACGTGTCACGTTGACCACAGTATCCTCAGCACCCAGCAGATTGTCTAGCACATGGTAAACATTCAATCAATAGTCATTGACTGAATTAATTAATATTCTGGGCTATTTGAAGTTACCAAGGCTTTCACATTCATTTCCTCCTGTATTTCTTAGGAGATAAAGGTTTACTAGGGAAAAGATAAAGCGCTTAAGGAGGTGATGTAATTTGTCCAAGATCACATATAGCAAAGCTGAGAATTAAAACCAAGTCTTTCCGGTTCTAAAATCTCTGCTCTCACCTCAACAACGTTCATAAGCAAATAAACATTTTGTAAACCAAGCAATGGTGCATTATGCTCAGGTTTTCACAAGGAAGCCAAGGTTAAAAAGTAGGAAATGCATGAAAGCTACCCGTGACCTTATCTTTGATTCCTGCTCATACATTTGCTCATGTGCCAGGCGCTCAATACAGTTTCAAATTAAATGTGTTTCTGATCTTGTGTTCACTTTCAAAGGAGGAAAAGACAGAAGATATTTCTTTTAAGAGTCACTACCTCTTCTCTTCATACCTCCCGCTGCACTTCTTTGTTCACAGCTCCTATTTCCTTTCAACTTAACCATCTCCTTTCTTTGATTTTTGGGCAAAGTATAATAACTGAGTTATTGTGCTATTAGAAAAACAAAGCCCTGATGTTGGACAAGTATAAGACAGTCAAACTTAGATGAAAAGGGAGACTTAGGTATGGAAAGTAACCAAAGAAAATACACAAAAATTAAATTACCCATAAAGAAAAATCTAGAACCCCAGAGATACATATGTATATGTGAGTGGGAGGCAGGGCAGTCGGGAGTGGAAGAGAACAAAACTATATTGATAACGAGCCGCATAAAAAAGAAATAGTATTGTGACATTGAGAAGCAGCTTGTTATGTTGGTATTTGGGACAAAAACATGATTCCAATTCTGACATTCTTTTAATAATGTGCACGTCACAATTAAGACTAAAACTAACAAGCAAATAGGAATAAAAGACCCAGCTTGACAGCTCAAGTTTTTAGAAATAATATTCTTCTGTTTACATCTGCTAGCACTGCTGCAGAACACGACTCATACTTACGAGAACAAAGTCCAGAAAGGAACCAAATGACTGTGCTTTAAAGCAGAACAATTGCCCTGGCATACTCTAAACGTTCCTGGAAGTGATGAAAAGGAAGCTGAGATGAAGCACTTCTTACTCACGGCCTGCACAGACACTCCCATGGAGGCAGTTGGCTGTTTGCCTTGGAGGGTGCCTGAAACGGGGTGAAAATGTGAGCGGTTTGCACTTTTCCAGGTTCAGCTGAGGAGCAGGGAGGCCTGCAGTCTCTGGGAAGTCTGACTAGGGATCTGGCTTGCTTTTTCTTCCTACTATACCTACTCAGTACATTGCAGTGACAAGCTTGCAGGCCTCAGAGTTTGTCATTCCTTATGAGGCTCAGAGGAATGTCAGGGCATCATCCCCGACCTATTGTTAGTCTGTGGGAGTAACGCTGATGCCAGTGCTGGTCCATCCTGTTGCCTGAGGCTGGGCTGTTCTCACCAGATGAGGCGTGATCCCGGACAAGGAAGGGGCTCTGTGTTCTTCATGCCCAGCTGGGCTTGTGACTCACACTCTCCAGCATCCAAAGTGAGCAAAGGAAGTTTCTCCAAAATTGTATGCGTTTTGGGGTTTTTTTTAACTTTCTCTTTGAAAACATTTTTGGACTTATAGGAAAATGTGTTTTCATTTCTTTTTCTCTTGAGATTTTGTCACCTTTGTTTTATCTTGTGGGGGGAAAGATGAAATGTGTCACAGTTCGTGTTTGGGACTATTGGGTAGCTCTGTTTCAAAACAAATTCCAGCTGGATCCAAGATTTAAATGTATAAAAGGAAATCGAAAGGTACTGGAAGAAAACATAGAAAGGACCTCCATTAAATATGGCAGATTGACCACTACCCTTTTAGATTTTCTCTCTGTGGTAGGCTAAATAATGGTTCCCAAAGATATGTCCACATCCTAATCCCCAGAACCTGTGAATGTTATATTATGTGACAAAGACTTTGCAAGCGTGATTAAGCCAAGGCCTAGAAAATAGATTATCCGGGATCCTCTGAATGGATCCTAAATGCAACACATCTTTAAAGAAGAGAGGCAGAGCGAGATGTGACACAGCAGAAAGGAAGGCTGTGCGTCCCAGAGGAGAGATTGGAATGATGTGGCCACACGCCAATGAACTTTGGCAGCCACCAGAAGCTGAAAGAAGGGACAGACACTCTTCCCTAACGCCTCTGTGAGACATGTGGTCCTGCCAGCACCTTGATTTCAGTCCAGTGAAACTGATTTCAGATTTCAAGCCTCCAGAAACGTGACAAAATCAATTTCTGTTGTCTTAAGCTACTCATTGTTGTGGTAATTTGTCATATTACCCCTAGGAAACTAATACACTCCCAGATCCACCCAAACTCCACCAAAATTACGTTAAGGGAGAGAAAAGGATATAAGTCAGAAATTTAAAAAGAGCCACAGAAGAGGATTTTGATGAATTTTTGGAGGATGCACAATGATTGAATGAGAGACAACTTATCACAGGAGAGAAAATTGCAACCTGAGAGCCTTGAGAAAGGGATGTGAATAAGACATGAGTCAGTTCCCCCAGAGAGGCCAGACTCGGGGTCACCAAGGTCCAAGCACAGGCAGGAGCCAGGAGTGAGGCTGGAACTGGAGGCAGAGTGGAAGTAGTGGAAGTAGGGACATAGACCTGCCCCAATACTGGTCAGCCAAGCGCTGGGCATTGCCCTGCTTCTCACCCCCACCCCCCCACCCCCAGTCTATTCCCCCGATGGTACCACCACCAGAGGTAACACGTCAGGTCTACTCACTTTCCACTGCAGAGAACTAGCCGCCAGGTTTTTTTCTAGAAGCAAAGAGGCGCTGGGCCTGGCCTTCCCGGCAACCACTCAACACCATGGAAGGAAGACTTAGAGCCTCTGCCACACTCTCCAAGACTCATCATCCTAGCCTTTCAGAACACTGGGGCTGAAGAGAAGATCCAGATGAAACACCTGCCCACATGATGGACTAAGGATCAGCAAGCTGACATCACACTTCTCAACAGCAATCCAGGCTACGAGGGGACAGTAGAGCCCCTCAAGACGCTGGTATGAAAGATCTCATTACTGAAAAGTTCATAGCCAGCCAAACTCCCAACAATGTAAAGGGCAAATGAAGACATTTTCAGACACGCCAAGTCGCCAACAGTTTGCCTACCATGCTGAGTTGGAAGCTACCAAACAGTAAAGTTCAGCACACGGTGGAGTTACGGAGAAAGAGGAAGCCACAGAACCCAAAAACAAACAAGCAAACAAACGAAAAACCAGAGACACTCCCAGGAGAACGGCAGAGGGGACGTGCCAGGCGCTAGATATTTGTCATTCCCGGCCAGCAGCCATCCCCAGGACAGAGGCCTACGCAAGTGTGAAAGGGAGCATCTAAGGAGAGAAGCAGAGCTGACAGCTTGTTTCACGTGTTTGAGAATTTGCGGAAAATTATTACTGAGCATCTGCAAATGTGTTGGATCATTTGGGGAAAATAGATAATGATGATATGTGGAAAACTAAGCAATGAGGTCAGGGTGAGGGGGATTTGCAGTTTTCAATGCCAGGAAAAGCAGAAGGCTATTTAGGGAGAAGGTATAATTACAATATACTATTTGGTTCAGAGGTGAATATACTTGGTAGTCATGTAAACATTGACTTTTGACTTAACTAGACATTTTGATATACCGGTAACGCTATTGGGAAAGGGGGCAGCGGAGAGGTTTAGAGTTGGATAAGAAATAAAAAACTTCAACAATTCCCTTTCTAGGATTGTAGTTTCTCTCTCTCTCTCTCTCTCTCTCTCTCTCTCTCTCTTCCCCTCAATTTTGACACATGTGCAAAAATTTATACACAAAGAAGTTCACCACATCGTTGAACAAGAAATAGCAAAAACGGAGACAACTTAAAAATCAGTTGAATACTAGTTAAACAGATTGTGGTTCAATGAAGTACAATGCGAGCATTAAAAGAAAGCCAACCCCATACTTGCTGACATATGGACAATATCCAGAAACAAAACAAAACAAAACATGCAAACGAAAACAAAGGGAGAAGAGTGGGTCTGATAAAATACTACCCCTTGGGGTGGGGGAGGGGATAAATGTATGTACCACTATACACACACAGGCACAAACATCGATCCTTGTGTATGTATAGACATACAAGAAGCTGCTAGTAGCGATTGAGTCTATGGAGGGAATCTGGTCAGGAAAGCAGGACATGTAGGACAGCTAGTTTCATTATATACCATTTTGCCACTTAAGTTTTCATGCTAGTGAATGCATTACCTATTCAAATAAATCATTTTTTAATGGGAGGAAAAAACAACCTGGCAAAAGGAAGAAAAAATTAAAAACTATTAGCCTTCTTCATATGTCAGCTTAATATGTCAAACATCATCTTATCATTTCAGTATTTTTAGTATTTTTCCTCTAGGTGGCAGTAGCTGCTTTTTTTGTAATATCTATCTAAACTTGAGGACCCGTCGGATGTCATGTATTTCCTTTTCATAAGAAAAAAGTTCTTAAAATGTTTAAGTATATAGTTATAAATGCATGGCCCAGAAATGTCCCTGAGTATTTTGAAGGAAAAAAAAACACAATAAAACAGGTTATACATCTGAGGGTAGGTAAAACTGATGGGGAATATATTCACCAAAATGTTGACCATGATCATCTCTGGATGGTAAAATAATTAACAGGTGATTTTGTTTTCCTCTTTGTGCCTTTCCAAACTTCTGCAACAAACACGGTATTTTTTTAAAACGCTGTTCATCTTCCGATCCTGATTCTAGACATCAGAGCCTTCTCAGACTTTGGATAGTTGAAGATGACATGGGCTTAAGTGTTTTCTGTCATCCACCAAATATCCAATATCACCAAGCCTTTTAATTTCTTAATTATGGAAAGAAAATAATGACAGAAACTTTCGGCACATAATAGAACTCCTGCAGGAGAGATTCAAGGGTAAAGGGTCTTTTGAAGACTCCTCAAAAATCTAGAAGCTAGTTTACTGTGAAGCTAAAGCTTATGGTTCAGCAGGGCCCCCACCGCCCACAATTGCACTGATCCCTTTCAAAAAATACCCATTTTGAATTCATCATGCTGTCTTCTTTTTCTTCCTGGGACCATTAATTGTCCGGTTACAGAACCTACCAAACCACGATCCACCATTGCCAAGGAACACAAAAATATGCTGCGGCAATTCTTTAAGTATCTTTGTGTGAGGCAGCCTAGCTCTAATCAATGCTTTGCAGGGGGTCAGGGGACACCTATCAGCTCCTCAGTCAACTGGGAGGCCACGCTTCACACGCGCTTGCACTTCTGTTGCCTAGCACATCTGGTACATTTCAGGCATTCAAAGACCATTTGTAGCACCGTGGAATGGGCTGAATCTTCAGGTGCAAGCCTTCCTAACCGCTGTCTTGTCCCTGGAGTCGTTGAGGGGTAGTCCTTGCACAGTTGCCCCTCTGGCTAACAGAGAGGGTTCTCCCATCTCAAGTAAACAGGGCCACAGAAATGACTCATCCCCACAGGACCCTTGGGACTGGTGAGTGGATCCCTCTGGGTCATGGTGGTGTAGGTGGACAAAGGACTTAGACAGGATGCATCAGCATATTTATCTTCGAAACACCGAAGAAAATCAATCTGGTATATGATTTATAAATCACCAAAACACAGAAATGCAAATTGGCATGGGAGACCAAAAGAGAAGAGTGAGAATAAAAAATAAAAAAAAGTGCCATATAATAGGATTCCATCTTTCCCCCAAAGGATTAACTGGATGCGGTATTGTTTTTGCTTTTCAAATGTGTGAATTCACACACACACATAGGGATTAAGCACATGCTACCTCCCATATTTTCATCAGCGTGACAGAAGATTCTTTAAAGGCATGAGATAACAGCAAAGGGAAGCAAGAAAGAGTGACATTAGCCAACCAGAAATTTCAAGAAATTTCTGAGAGATACAAAGCAGAGGGACAGACTGATAAGAAAGTATATAAAAAACTGCAGACACAAGGAATGAGCATGTTTTCCCAAGGGGTGCCCTGAAGGGAGCTCACACTCAATAACACAATAATGGGCAGCCCACTGTGGCCTCATTAAAGAGCGGGGTTCAGTGTCCAGGAAGAGCCGGCCTCTTTCCTCTTGATCTGTGTGAACCGACCTTGGCAGCTGAGTCTTTTGCCCTCGGGCTGAAGCCAGAGCTCTAACTGCCAGAAAGCCAGCCATCACCCCAGACAGGGTTCCTGGTGAGAATTCTGTGGCCTAAGAGGAGATCCTGGAGAAATTCTGAATCTGCAATAAACTCCGAGGAGAAATGATTGACTGAAAATGGACCTCCACCCCCTTCACCTGGAAAGTTCTGGGCCGTCCTAGCTGCCTGCTTGCTCTGCCCACAGGGAATCCCACAGGGAATCCCACAGGGAAGCTCTCGCTGACCACAGCCCCACCTACCTACACCATTGGTCATTTCATTTAAGGGAAAAAGCATCTTGGACAAACAAACCTAAACAACTGAAGAGGAAACCTACACAAGCTACTTACACTAAATTAAGGTGTTTGGTTGGTTCTTCATTCACTCATATAAAAGGACAACAGGGAACATCAAACTTGCAAGTGAAAAAACAATAGGAAAGGGAAAGCCTTAGAAAAATAAAATCACTGAGGCTGAAGGCAAAAGATAATCCAAGTAGGTAAAGGGAATTAAAAAAAAAACAAAAACCTAATCAACACATGCATAAATCAATCACATTCCTAATAATATATTAGCCAAATAAGACAATTAGTATCTAAAACAATTTCACTAAGAGCAATAAAAATGCTAATTAGAAATTTATAACCACCTCATTGTTAAGACAATCAGTTTGTGATGAAAAGTAACAATCAGAGATCATGAAAGAGTTCTTGGAAACTAAAAATAAAAATTTCAATGGAATTGCTAAATAATAATATAGACACAGTAGAAGATCAAGTTGCTTACCTAGAAGATAAAAGAAGCAAAATGACAGAAAATATGAGAAAATAATTAAGATCCATGGAAGTTAGCATTAAAAAATCTAATATTTATCTAAACATGATTCTAGAACATAATATGAAAACAAAGAAATAGTTGGGAAAATAATAAAATGTCCTGACACTAAAGAGTTTTTAGATTGACAGAGTCCACCAATTACAGAATAGTAAAAACAAACCAATAAACAAAAGCATATCTGACACCCTAGTGAAATTTTAAAACTCAAAGAACAAAAAGAAAATCCTAAAAGCTTCCAAAGAGGAGGAAAACAAAAGGGAACAATAATCATTGATAAAACTAATATATGATGAGTGTGTACTGTGTGCTAGACACTGATATGGATTATATCAATGAACCAAACAGACCAAAATCCTACCCTGGTGAAGCTGACATTTTATTGGTAGAATATCTTCAAAGTGCTGAGGGGAAACATGGCCCTCAGGATTCTAAACCTGGCCAAACTATCAACCAAATGTGAGGGCTAAAAAAAATAAAATAAATAAAAAAAAGACATTTAAGAATTCAGTGAGCTTAACTCCCTACATCAAACAAAAACTAGAAGTAAGCCAACAAATTGTAATCCAAGAAAGAAAACAAGAAGCAATACCATGTGAGCCTGACCCAGAGGAAGTGAAGGAAGGAAGAAAAACAGGAAGGAAGGTGATGTTAGACCTGAAGCTTATCTCATGTAACCCACAGAATTTTAAATGAGATTACGTTTCCTTCTCAGCAGGGGTTCATCCTTTGGACTCAGTTGATAACAGCTGGAAGTTCTACAAGATACATGTGCCTGCTCCATTCTGGCTGCTTTAATACAGATTACCTTTTTTAATCCTCAGATGACTTAATAATAATTACAGGGACTTTGGGGAGTGGGCTGGGGGAGGGGCTTCTTCCCTTGAAGGTGCTTTTGACTGGTCTAATAACTGCATTTACCTGAGCCAGGGTAACAAGGAACAAATAACCAAATTTAACTACATATGTATGCATGGGAACTCCACATAGACAGTCAGAGGCCCCACGTACAAGAGAGGCTCAGAGACAGAAAGGGGTCCTCCCACATAACTGGAAATCAAAAGATTCCATATACATAAATACAGCCAGAAATATGCTAGTTCAGATTCATGAGTTACAGTTATAAAGAACCATTTTAAATATAATTTTTAGAAAAATTAAAAATATAATAAAACTGCATTAGAAGTAACATGACTAATACAAATTAGGAGATGGAGGGGAACAGAGAAGTTGGGAAGAAATATACACAAAGAAATACGGTACCTCATCTTTCATAGATGGATGTCAGGAGATGCTTTCTAAAGCTGATAAAGAGAAATAGAGCTGGAAGCATATTAGCTTAAATTATAATGGTAACCCTCAAAAGGATCTTACAACAGTAGCTATTAACAGGACTTGGTTTCAAACGGGGCCTGGGCTGAAATGGGGTGGAGACCATATTTATTTTATACTCTTCTGTATTGATAAAAAAAAATTTTTTTGTTACATGTATATCTAAAACCTATAAAATAATAAACTACTTTAACAACAATAAACCCATTAATGTTTTAAAGAGCGGAAACATGTTAAATTAATGATCTTTTCCACAAACATAACAACAGTGTTTAACATAGGTATATGTAATTGGAAGATGAGTTGCTTAATTATAGTTGCTAAATGTCCTCAAAGGCTCAGAGTTTTTTAGGGAAAATGTCTTAAGTCAAAGAGAATTTAGCATTCTATTTACTTGACTTTCTTAAGTTGAAAAGAGAAAGTAAGCTCCACTCTCCAGCTTTTCTGATTTAAAATTTGGGGAAAGTTGCAAATATTTTGTGTCCTAACTTTGTTGACGGTACAATTGATTCAAAACCCAACGAACTAAAGACTTTGGACTTTTTGAAAAAGACAGTCATCACTGAGCATTACTCATCTGTCAGACTAGAATAAAATGCAGATTGTATTAAGCAAACTTTGTTCACAGTTAATATTTATTGAGCCGGAGAATGCTATGGCACAGCAGACAGAGCGTGGGTCAGACAGCCTCTCTGTCCCAGCTCTGTCCCCAGCTACCACTTAATCTCTAGTTCCTTCATTTGCCCAGTATGGATGAAAGCACCCTCATCACTACTTCATACTGTTCCTGCAAGGACCAAAAAGGATCAATCAAACAAGAGTCCTTTGAAATTTACAAAGTGCTATGAGATTTCAACGTAGTATTATTTGGATGATAAAATTTCAAAGTTGGAAAGAACTTAGAAATTATTTAGTCAACTATCTTTAATTCAGTTTCTTTCTCTTTTCTATGGCTTGCTCAGAGCCACTCCGTGTATTATTATTGAAAGTCTTACAGAAGACATTGACTTAAAATTATTTCCTTCTGAACTATGTCCTCTTCTAAAATTACAAAAAGTCATAGGCTATTCATGCTACAAGGGATGTTGCCAATCATCTCATTTAACCCCCCTGTTTTAAACATGAAGCAATACCCCCCAAAGAAGGTGGCTAGCCTAAAATAAACACAGGAAATGCTCTCAGACCTTGGATTAGAACCTGGGTCCCCAGAATCCTAGTCACACAATGCTTTCCCATGTCACTGCTGAAGGATGAAAAAGAATGGCCATGTATAGATAATCACAGTTAATATGAGGCTGTCCAAAAAATATCCAGTCACGTAACCATTCTCGTTACATTGCTGGCTGGTTTTTCCCCAGACATTCCTCTGTTATTTATTTCTAACCCTTTTTGTAACATTCAAAAGATTTTTCTTTCCTCAGAAAGCAATTATGTGATAAACAAAAATGTATAAATGGAAGAAAAAATTGTTCACTAAAAATGTGCTTGAAAAATAATATGTATACACAGACTCAAACTTATTCTCCAAATAAAACTAAGATTGTAAGGATCAAAACAGACTAAGATTGTGAGCATCAGAACAATTAGGCATTTAATAGTCTAATTACCAACATTTCAGTGACATTTGATCTTCTTTAGTCTTTCATAGAAACCTTTGGAAGAGACACAGAAGAGTATAAATGTTTGGGAACACAGGGTTTTAAGTTAAGACATGAGTTCAAATTTCAGCTCTGCTATTTACTAGATAATGTAAATTTTCAAAATGGACTCAACTACCCTAAGCCTCAGTTTCCTCATCTGTATTTGGGAATTGTATTAATAATTATTTCATAGGGTTGTGGTAAGGATAAATAAGTAATTTAATAAACGGGACTACTCATTATCACTTGGGATTTTTACAGAGAAAACTAGAGCTCATAGTAATTATCTGCTCAACATTTCTCAGCTTGCAAGTGGTAGAGACAAAATTAAAGCCTAACTTTCAGTTCTGTTCTTTCCACCTCTTTGCACAACCTCTCTTCCCAGAACTTCATTAACTCATCCTCGTGTGAAAAGTCCTCAGCCCACTGCCTACTTTGCTAGAAGCGCCAGCTTTTTCCATGACCAAAAGAGAGCCGTTCTTCCTAAGTAGGCCAGTTCTTGGAGCCAATTTCAGATGATCTGGCCTCTTCGAGGCTGCGTCTCTTTTGGCCTGCCAAAGGGAGTCACCTGATTCTCAAATTCAGAGCCCTTGTGTGCTGAGGAAGGGTTTGGGGGGATGGTCACCTAACTGTGTCACACAGCTCTCTATTGTACTCTTCTCTCTCCTTGCTGCCCCTGACCTTGTGTCCCATTAGGTGACACCTGCCTTTCACCCCCTTCCCAAAGCTCAGGCTTCTCCCAACAGGGTTAGGGAGGACTTTCTCCTTTTCTTTTCTTTTTTAATTTTTTTTTTATTGTTTGTTTTTTTTGACAGAGAGAGAGATAGATAGATAGATACAGAAACAGAGAGAGAACTGAACTGGGGAGTTCAGTTCAGCATATGGGTCCGCACGGGCCGGGCCGGGATTCGATTCTGGGTCCCCAGCGCTGCAAAGTGAGCGCTTAACCCACTGAGCCATCCCGGCTTCCCCAACTTTCTCCTTTTCATCCTGGTATCTGAGTACTACCCCTGAGCCCCTCCTTGATTTTCCTCTGAGGGGCCTCATGAAAATTTGAAGTCCCCTTGCCTAGAGCTTAGGGGATATCTTTTCATTTTTGTATCTCTCAGAACCCAGCATAAGCTGACACACCATTAACAACCCCATAAACGTTTTCTGGAAGAAAGTAGGAAGGAAGGAGGAAGAAAGGAGGAAGAAAGGAGTGAAGAAAGGGAGAAGAGGGAGCAAGAGGGAGGAATCAATGGCCTTGCTGTCACTCTAGAGTTCCTAAGACTGGTATAACAATGGGGTCACCGCCTTAGTTCCCAGATCATTTAACAATGTTTACACATTTATTTATCCATCTATTGACATCTGAAAGTTTTGATTCTAGAGAAATCACTTTAATTTTAGTCTTGGAAATCACATTTAAAATTTAGGAGATGGTGTATGTGTGTGCATTTCTGAGTTGGACTGGACTGTGAGTTGAATTAGGAATGGAGTCTAATAGCTGGTCATGGAGATTAAAAGCCCTACCTTCTTTTTACAGATAAGCCTTCGAGCTGCTATGCAACCCCGGGTAAGTTACACTCTCAGAACTGTTAAAATGGAAGTAATTTTGAAGGCTGTCACTCTTCCTGAGTGACATACTTGCATGGGCAATTATGCTAATGCATTTTACATAGTCAATTTTAACAGGACCCACGAAAGTGATTACTGCACTATCAGAATGTCCACAATGCCTATTGATCATCTGAGGTTTTCTGTTACATTTGTCCTTTCTTCCCTGCCTCAGCTAATAGCACTAGAACTCATCGCTTTGGGCTAGACAGCCATTTGTTCCCACAGAAATCATTCTGTTTCTGAAGTGGCTTTCAAAGCTGTTTCTGGCCTCTCTAAAGTTCCCACTGTGACTCCCTTAGTCTTTTAATAATTCTTGCTTAGATGCAATAGCCTCTTAACACTTATGCCTACCCCTCATTCTTCATTATGTCTCCTCCATCCTAGGACATTTAAATAAATTGAGACTCCCATTCCATGTATCTCTGGGAGTCCGTAACACTCAGCTTTGTCTGCAGCTGTCTTGGATACATCCTTCCATATCTCTGGCCCATTCTCTTGGCTCTCTGCTCCACCTCCTACCACCAGCCACAGAGTCTTCTGGCTTTGATCACCTACGTGGACGTGCCTTCTCTTTCACTCTGCATTCCCTTTGACCTAACATCATGCTTATATAGAAACCTATCTGTCACTGTGGGTAAAAAGGATTGCATGGCCCCATCCTGGCTGTGACCCATTCTAGCCCACCAGCCAACTCATCATGAAAAGGAAGCAACGTCTATCATTAAAAAGTCATTCCAAAACTCAAATTGTAGCATGGTGCGCTCTGATTCCAGGTCCAACCACAAAATGCCCGTGTAGTCATTCAAGGTTCTATGACTTGGCTGGGTCTGGAGCACAAAGGATCTTTGGCAAAGCAGGCTGGTGGGCAGGAAAACAGGAAAGCCAGCTCTCCGGGAACATCCATCCCTGAGTGACAGCAGGTTTACCAGACTTCAAGGGCAGGCCCCGGAGAAGGTTATTGCATGAGGCACACACAGGAGGGCTCAGCAACCTCAGCTACCAATCCAGATGTTGAGAACAGGTGTGTGTGTGTGTCGGGGGAGTGGTCAGGCTGTCAGCCAATTATACTCTTCAAGTTTTTACCTTAAAAAGCATACACATAAGTCCTTGTTAACGACCCCAGCCATTCCGTCCATAAATAGGCAACCACTACGAGCAGGCAATGTGCTGAGCACTCCTGGGTACACAAAGGAAGAGGC
The DNA here is from genome assembly GCA_004027555.1 of Craseonycteris thonglongyai. Classification (NCBI taxonomy): domain Eukaryota; kingdom Metazoa; phylum Chordata; class Mammalia; order Chiroptera; family Craseonycteridae; genus Craseonycteris; species Craseonycteris thonglongyai. The sequence continues at coordinate 8,690 of PVKE010008980.1, read as the reverse complement.
AGGCAGGCATGGTGACTTCCTTGGCAAAGATTATTCAGTAACTTGGCATGAACCAGTCTGCTTTATTGTCTGGTCAATATTAGAACAGCTTTGGGGCCAGTAGATGTGGCTTCTAGCCAATGCCTTTATGCAAACAATTCTCAGATATGCCACAAATATGTGGCCAAGATAACATTACAGCCTCCAGGCCTGCTCTGGAATAATGACACAATTGACACAATTTTTCAATAAAAGACCTCCTTCCTAGACAAATAGCAAAACTACACACTGATGGTTTCCGGATATTTTGAATTTTCCAAGAAGCTTTTTTTTGTTTTGCCTTTTTTCCCCCCAAACCTGCCATTTCTCTATATTCAGTTCAAAAAAACAAACAAAACAAACCCCAAACCTGGAATCTTAAATACCGTAGTTAGTTAATTATCATAACACAGTTTTTAACAATGCACCCACGTATTATGCTGTCAACAGTACTTGAAGATGCAACATGAAATTATGTTTTGTTGAACTTGATTCTCACAGCAGGATTGGCAACCAAAAGGAAAAAGAAAAAAAGGTGTCTTGAAACTTTAGTTCATATCACTAAGTATCATTTTCCAGTGAGAAAGAACACTTACATGAATAAAAAACCGTGTCATATTTTTTACTTGGAAGACACACATTGTAACGATGTCAGTTTTTCCTAAGACCAACCTATACATTTATTATAGCCCAATGGAATTCTAATGGAATTTTTTTGAAACTTGAAAAAATAATTGTAAAATCTGGAAGAATAAAAATATGCAAGAATAGCCAGGAAGATCCTAACAAGAAGAATCTTAGGGGAGACTTTGCCAGTCTCTGCCAGTTATTTAAACTGCAGTATTTACTGCTGACCCACTATTGCAAGAATAGACAGATAACGAGTAAAACAAAATATTGAGTGCAGAAGTAGATCCTCATATGAATGGGATTTGATTATGTAATGAAGTGGTGAAAAGAAAATGTGTTATTCAAATAACTGGCTAGTCATGTAGCAAAAAAAGAAAGTTGGATCCGTATCTTGAACTTCCAGATGGAATAAAGATTTAAATTTTTTACAAATCATAAAGTACTAAAAACTTCTAGATGACTGTAAGGGATAGAGGTCTTGAATCCTGCCAGGGGAGAGATTGTCCCCTGTGAGTCTGTGAGAGGTCTGGGTGTGACAGAGTTCCCTACTTCCTGCTTTAGGAGCAGGAGCAGCTCAGTCCTGTGGGGAAGACCCTATGATTTGCTGACTAAAGTAGAAAATGTTCAAGGGGGAAGCTGGGATGGCACAGCGGGTTGAGCACTCGCTTTGCAGCCCCAGGGTCTGAGGATCAAATCCCAGCCCTGGCCCATGTGGACCCATGTGCTGAATTGGGGTGTTGAACTGGGTGCCCCCAGTTCGGTTCTCACAGGGGCAAGCTTCCCATGTGGGAGGCTACCTTCCTGGTTCCTACCCTGTGTAGCCCCCGACCCCCACCTGTGTGGAATGAAACCATGTCAAAAACTGATGACATACAACTATGGAGACTGCTCTGGGCCCTCCCCCTTCTCTCTGTCTCTCTGTCTCTGTCAAAAAACAAACCAACAACAATAAAATAAATCTTAAAAAAAAAAGAATAGAAAGTGTTCAAGACTGGTTTCTAATGGCTCATTCCCACTATATAGACACTAGCACAATTAGAGTGACTGTTGCAAGTCCTGCCCACTTAGGGGTGGCCTTGATGGGCAACTGGGGAAGGGACATCTTCCTAGGGCTAGAACTCTAAGCAGTACATCTCATTGGCCACCTTTCTGGAAGGTGCAATGACCTTAGGGCTTATAATCCAAAGTTTACTCAAGGGACACAATAAAGATTCCACTGAATTGGAAAATGAAGCTCTTACCTTGCCATTTCTTGGCAAACAGAAAAGAAAGTTCAAGTGTAGGCCGGGTGATGGATTCTGACCATAGAGGGGACGACAGTTATCATAGCATTACAGGCAGAGAGGTGACATCCAGGTACACCTCCTCACACTCCATGGCCAGAGTAAAATATCAGCAGGGGACACTAATAACAAAAGCAAGGCCACTAAGGACTCCGGTGCCTTGGAAATAAAAGGTCGGGTCACCCCAACAAGCAAAGAACCCCAACCAGCTGAAGATCAAGTGAAGGGCCACGCATTTGTTTTGTAGTTTCACGATACTATAAACGTACTTTGGCTCATGAATCTCTAGGAAGCAGACTGACTTCAACACGCCACTGTATGCCCGCTTTAAGCACAAAGTCTATTTAAGAGGAAGATGCATCTCCTTGCTTACCAATAGTTCTGCAGAGGAAGTGTGTACCATCTGCCATGGTACAAGATTACCGGTAAGATCTTGCTCTCTCTTCTACCTCCCGGCTCTTGGAACTCTTCCCAAATCCCTCTCTGCACTATGATACTTTGCTAGTCACATGCCCTCACTTCACCAGGCTCTTTCCCACCTTCACCATTCACACCTTGAGGTCTTTCTCCCTCCTTCCATGGCTGCTCACCTACTGCCATTTCAGACTCAGCCTAAAAGTCCTCTCTGAAGCTTCATGAGTACATGCCCGATAGAACTGTCCACTTCCTCCTCATTTCTCTAGGAGTATCTATACTACTTCACTGGCATTACAGGTTTACCTGTCTGTCTCTGCTTATCAGATTGACCTATAAACCCCCAGGGCTTGGCACTGAGAATGGCACATAGTAGGTGCTCAGTAATGCATGTGGACGACACTGATGAATCCTCAGGTTGAGAATAAACTTTCCACCTGGACTTTACATGGAACAAATATTCCTCTAGGTTTACTCTACCTAAATATCTAAAGCTTACATCCACAAGCCCTTAGAAAGAGCCAGAATTGATTCTGTCCTGTAGAACATATAAAGTAGGACTCTTTTTCAGACCCACTATTTAAGAGGGGAAGGTTAGGTCCACTTCCAGATCTGTGGATCCCAAAAGATCATGATAACCAATCAGCCTTGTCCCAGATCCTGGGACTCTCCTCTCCCTTTTCTGTTCAACGGGGGGAGAGGAAGTTGTCCAAGCACACTGTGGTTAGTGCATTTTTCAGGATCCGCAACTCCAGTGATAATTAAGGTTCAGAGGAGTTCAGTACCATTGCTGTGTGTTGAAATTTGCATTTTTGTTACGATCGAGCCACTCACTGACTGAGTTCTTCCCTAACATTTCTCCTCAGTGATTTGCTTGGTAAACACACTGTATATTAACAGCATGTGAATTTCTGGGAAATTTCCATTGCCCTTCTTTTTCCTCACAGATACTTTTTCCAAGAGGCCCATTTTTACCCACCATCATTGCCAGAAGTATATTTAATATGACAGGAGTCTCGTGACCTCTCCTCATGGTCCCTGTTTCCTCCTGAGTATATTTCAGCCATCTTTGTATCTAGTTGGCCTGTGTAATTTTAATTATGATTCTACTCTGCATGGGGCTTCTCACACCCAGCTTTCTGCTCTGTGCAATTACTCATTGAACCAGATTCACCAACTCAGCAAATTAGGCACCATTGGGAAGATGCATTAAGGCTTTTGCAATAGTAGAAGCTATTTTGTGCTCTAAAGCAGTAATTTATCAAATGTTCCTTAGTAATCTGAGGAAAAAAAATTGCTAAATTTTTCATGGCATTTAATTTGGTTCTAAGGAGTTAAGCAAAGGGAGGATTTGCGCTAATATGAACAAATGGCTAATCTTAGATCTTACCTATCCTAAAATCAATGCTGTGGCCTAATTGAGGGAGTGTATACAGGACACAGGCTTAAAGATACAGGCCTGGCTCACTGAACACTGAAATACTTTATTTTCCTCTCTCAGAAAAATAACCTAAAGAGAAATGCTGTTTTCCCCTCCCACTCTTTCTTCCTCAAAGTTAATTTTTTACTTTATACACCAAGTACTAGTTAAAACATGCATGGGTTTTTAAATCCCAGGTTACTATATATTAGGCATATCAGGTATATGTAGTCTTGAAACACATACACATTTTAAACTTTGAAAGTCACTATTTATCAAAATAAAAGAGTGGTCCTTTAATAAATATATAAATTATCTATTCTCATTTCATTATCACTGCTAAATCCTCAAACAGTACAACCTCAAGGAAATTCCTGACAGTCAATTTCTTTGAAATAGTCTAAACAGAACGGAATATTCCATAAATATTTATGGAGCATTTACTATGTGCCAGGCACTGGGCTGAGCAATGAAAATAACACAGTGACTTACTTATTTTGATGAGATTTCCAATCTAGCTGGGCAGATTGATATAACATGTCTTCAATAATAAATGTCTAATAAAAACTCTGAGGATTTCGATCCTAATAAAATACTGAATCCATTCTGGTAGGGTCACCACTAACCTTCATATGTCCAAATTAATGGTCAGTGTTCAGTCTTAGCATCTCAAACGCATTTGATACAATTGATCACGCCCTTTACTTCTTTTTTAGCTTCTTAAAGTGAAAACTTATAGATTTTAAATCTCTCTTCCTTTTTTATAGCAGCAGCATATAGAACTGTAAATTTCCCTCTAGATTCAGAAATTTTGTTGGTACTCATCAAATATACGTTGCAGAGATGAATGTGAAATTATAGGGGCAATAAGATATATAGGACCATAACTTAGATCGGGGTATCAGTGAAGATGGTAAAGGAAGCACGTTATGCAGTCTGCTTGCCATCTAGAAATGTGAAAAGCAGCCACACTAATGCGGACAACAGCTCTCTAATACTCTCAAAACAGTGGCTTACCCCTTCATCTGAGCTGACCCGTGGTAGTAAGCATAAAAGCTCTATTGAAGAAAAATGTTTTTCATGTATAGTTTGGTTTTACTTGTTCCCAGAGAAATGTGACCAGCAATATCCCATTTATCTGCGTAACGGATCTGTTAGGTAGTTGGACAAGAAAGATGAAAGGAGAAGGAAAAAGAAAGGAATAATACCAGTTTTGTCTTAGTAAAAAGGCAGTGAAACAGAAAGAAGTCTTGTGACATATCCAGCATGATAGTGATAGAGCTAAACATGTAATTGAACCTCCTAACTTATTACTGATCACTGCTTCCAGGGCCTGAGATAGGAGGAAAAAAGAGAAGTTTCTGCATGTCTACTCAGAGTGGATACCGTATGTTTTCTCTTATATCTTCTCAATCCAAGCCACCACCTATAATTATCATCATGACTCTTAAGATCTGCAGTGTAGGAAATAAGAAAGTGTAGGAGGAAAGAGTTGGTACTCTATAGATATTTGTTAAATGGATAAATTAATTAGTAAGAGAAAAGGGGGCAAGAGAGAAGGTTTTGTTATGTGTATGCATTCACATGCACACATACACAAGTATAATTCTTGATGATTTGGGCCTGTGTGAAGAAAAGGAATTTAAATGATAGCATAAAAAAGAATTATAATTTGTGAATTAAGAATTTGAACTTCATTTCTCTGGCCACTGTGTTTTTACCTTAATGACCTCTCAACTACCAGATATTTGTTATTTACATCAAAGGAACTTTTCCTCAAAATCATAAACAAATTATAACTGTCAAGTACAACTTTATTGATATATCAGAGTTAATTATATATCTTATGCTTTCCCACTCCAGTTCAGGCATATGGTAAGATTGAAATGATAGTAACCAATAGTATCAATATGACTTGGCCCTTAGAATTTCCTAGTTGGAGAGGTCCAACTAGGTATAGGCAGTCCACAGACAATGTTCTTCAAGGTGCTCCCAAGAAAGAAATCCTCCAATTTCTGGTCTAACAAGTACAATATAATATAAGCTTGCCTCTCAGAACTCCAAGAGATCCCACTAATTATTATTATGACTTTAATTTAATGTCCCTCAACCTGCTTTTTTCAGTACTGTGGTGTCTCAGCCCAATTTTCATCTAATGGCCCAGGGTTCAAAGCCTCTCTGGTTCAGTTTCTCCAGAGTGAATTTTGCTCCAGTTTCTGCAGGAGTAAGGAAAGGAGTCCTGTTGTAGGGAGGTGATCTAGGTGTATTAAGTGCTTCTTTCAACCAAACTTTCTGTTTTCAGCCCAACCCTATGCCCCTGCCTTCTTGCTGAAGACTACTGAATCTTTCTGGAATTCACAGGCAGAAACTATTTCTCTTCTTACCTTTTCTTTGTAGGCACTTGGGTGATTTTAGTGAGTTTTGAGAAGAAAAGAGAAAAGTCTTTTCTTTCCCTCAGTCTATTATATTTAAAATCAACATTCCTATTGCTTTTTTCTGTACTTCGCTTTTTAAATTTTCATCTTTAGTCTATCAAATATTTATTTTGGTGTGTGAAGAAAGATGAGGATATACTTTGAATCTCACTCTGTACTAGAGCTAGCCAAAGATTCATCATTTATTGAACATCCTTTCCTTTCCTCTTATTTGTAACACACAAGGGGTAGAGGATACCTTGCTTTCTTAAGTCAGAAATGGTATCACAAAATTTATTACATTTTCTCTGGGTCTTAAATGATAAGGCAAGTAGAAATGTGTGAAGAGAAGTTAATGAGGTTTGGGAATCATGTACGGGAACTGCATAGAGATAGAAGAAAATAGATGAGAAGTGAAAAATGAGGTTGATAAGAAGACAATGGGACAGATCTTAAAGGGAATTTTATGCCGTATAAAAATATTGATCATATGCTAGGCAATAAGACAAGTCTCAATAAATTGAAAATGATTGAAATCATACCAACTCTGTACTCTGACCTTGACAGAAACAGATTATAAATCAACAAGAGAAATTTAGAGACTCTCCAATATTTGGAAATTAAGCAACGCACTTTAAAAAAATCATAAGTTGAAGAAATCTCAAAGAAAATTAGAAAATACATTGAACTGAATAAATATGAAAACACAGCATGTCAAAATTTCTGAATTTAGAGGGAAATTTATAGTTCTATATGTTGCTATGAAAAAGGAAGAGAGATTTAAAATCTATGATATAGGTTTTCACCTTAAGAAGCTAAAAACGAAGTAAATCAAGCCTATAGTAAATAGAAGGAAAGAAAAAACAAGGATTAGAACAGAAATATATGAAATAGAAAATAGAGAAACAATAAAAAAAAATCAATAACACCAAAAATAGGTTCTTTCATAAGAGCAACAAAATTGATAAACCTTCAGCTAGATTGACCAAGAAAAAAAGAGAAGATACACATTGCCTAGATCAGGAATGAGAAAGGGGACATCATTCCAGGGTCAACGAAATTTTCGTTTGCATATTTGTTCTTTTCTGTATGGACGCCTGGACCTGTATGTGTTTGCGTATTTTCAGTGGCTGTTATAATAAGAAATGACAATTCTGATAAGTCTCTGCCTTTCACCACATTGCTGCTGGTCTATTTGTATTGGAATATGCTCAGCAGAGTTATTGACGCTACTGCATTAGACCTCACTCATACTAAGCAAAATGATCTTCTCATCCAAACTTTGGTTTAGGAATAGGTTGTTGTTTTGTTTTTGTTTGCTTTTGTTTTGTCTTGGTTCATTTTGTTTTGATGAGGGATGTGTTTGGATTTGTTTTAGAAGAGTATAAGACCATCTGATCTGTCCCCTAAGAACAGTTACTGGGTTTTTTTTGTAACAGGTATTCTTGGAAGATTGTACAGCAACATTCTCAGGGTCCTGGGGGCTAAAAATAACCCAGCAATTTACATGTCCAGCTGACAATAAGCAGCAGATTAAGCCAAGGCCATGTTAAAAGGCATCTGAGTCCACAGTCAGCTTGTTAAATTGGAGAACTGGTCATAAACAGAAATAACTTTGATGGGTACATTCCTGAAGAGGTGAATACTAGCACAGATATAAAATGTGGCAGAAATGTTGGGTGTTACTGTATAGAAACACAGTTCAACCTTTCAAGTAATTATCTTCTCTCATTGTCCACTTTGTTCATTGGCCTAACTCAACTATTATTATAGGGAGCTTTGGGATTACCCTTAACTCATCTCGAAATTTATGTCCGAGTTCTACTGTTGAAACCACTTCACCAATTATTACTTTTAAAAATAGTATCTGTCCAAGAGATCTGTCCAATGGTAATAATCGTGGCTAACATTTACTGAGATCTTGCAATATACCAGGCCCTGTTCTATGCGCTTTACAGGTATTAGCTAATAAAAAGTTTCTATTATTTCTTCACATATTCCAGAGGAGGAAACTAAGGCACAAAGTAGATAAGTAATTTTGCCAAGCGTTAACTAGCTACTGCGTAGCAAAGATAGGATTCAAATCCGATAAACTGCCTCCAGAGCCTTTGTGCTTGACCTCGATGTAACCCGACCTCTAGAACTCAGTTGTTCGGTATAAAAACTATAGCCAGGGCTCCAGAATTCTTTGTTCAACATTTTACACCTTTGTAGAAAAGAAGCCTAAAGTTGGAAAAACTAAAAACTGGGGTAAAACATCTTGCTTCTTTCATTGATGGTGAGCAGGACTATATATATGTATTTTTTTGTCTCTAAGCTATGCAAACTAAAGCCATCAGACCCCAAAAGCCTGCTCCCATAAGGTGGGCAGGTCCCTGAGTGATGGGTAGCCTCAGAGAACCTGGTGAAAATTAGTGTTAACAATGACTGAATTGTAACGTATCTGGGACCAAAATATATCGTCGTTCTCTCTGCACGGCAGCTGAGCTGAGAACTGAATACTATCATCAA
>PVKE010008979.1:30239-46231 GCA_004027555.1 Craseonycteris thonglongyai | reverse complement strand
TCACAGTCAATCTCCTCCGTAAATCAGGGGTGCTGAGCTGTTGTGGGCTGGTGCCCTGCTCTCACCCCGCCCGCCGGGAAGTGCAGCCGCCCTGCTCCACAGTCCCTGTTCCACTTTAGGCTCTGTGATCTGATTAGGGCACTGCGTGCTGTCCCTTGAGTTCGGATGTTAAATTGTCCACAGTCTTGTGGGGATTCCATGCTCCCTAGGTCTCGGCTTCCAGCCCATCCTTGATCCAGCTCCACTTTGACCTTAGTCTCCCAATCCCCCTTTGTTTTTGCCAGCCCCGCTCAGTGCTCCGAGTCTCTGTCCCCGAACCACTGCTTCCCTTTCCCTCTCCCGGCCTGCCCTTTTTTCTCTAACCTTTGGGTGTTGTTCTACGTTGTGTGGTTCTCTTAGTTGAGGTTTCTTCTCAGGGTTTCCCCTGTGAATTCCCCTCTGTTCACAATGCCTTTCCCAGGCAGTTATCGGCGTTCTCCTCTAATGCTGCCATCTTTGATCTCCTCCTATCTTCCTTTTCATCTTAAAAAATTTCCTCTTGGATTCCTTGTAATACTGATTTCATGGTAATGAACTCTTTTAGTTTTTATTGTCTGGAAAGCTCTATGTGTTCTTTAATTCTTTTTTTTTAAGATTTATTTTATTGTTCAATAGAAGGTGAGAGAAAGAGAGAGAAGGAGATCCCAGAGCAGTCTCCATAATTGTACACCATTAGTTGTGACATAGTTGCATTCCACACAGGTGGACGGGGGCCCTGTGGGCCGGGAACTGAACTGGGGTACTCTCACACAGAAGTGAAGAAGCTTTGCTGGCAGTTACCAGTTGCATTGCAGTTCAGCATATGTGTCTGCACAGGCTGTGGTTGGGACTTGGTCCTTGCTCCTTGCAGTTGCAAGGCAAACACTCAACCTGCTGAGATAACCTGGTATCCCCTGTTCTTTAATTCTAAATAATAACTTTGCTGGGTATAGTAATCTTGGTTGTAGGCCTGTGTTTTTCATCACTTTGAATATTTTGTACCAATCCCTTTTGGCCTGCAAAATGTCTGTTGGGAAATTAGCTAACAGTCTTACAGTAGTTCCATTGTAGGTAGCTAATTACTTTTGTCTTATTGCTTTAAAAATTCTGTCTTTGTCTTTAACTAGGTTGACCAGTTATACTATTGGAAACAGGTCAGAAAACCACTATACTGTCCCATTTCAGACAATACATGTGGTCAGCCCAGTGTCACTGGGCTAAATTCAAGGTGTCAGTAGGCTAACCACATACACCCTTTCAAATGGGACAGTACAGTGGTTTTCTGTCTCATTTAAAATGGTACGGCCTGTTAGCCTATCTTTAACTGTAGGTATTTTAATGACAGTCTCTCATGTTGTGAGAATGTTTGAGTGCATCTTGTTTGAAACTCTCTGTGCTTCCTGAACTTGTATTTCTTTCACCAGATCAGGGAAGTTTTCCATCATTGTACTCAATAGGTTTTCAATTTCTTACTCTCTTTCTTTTCCTTCTAGTGCCACATGACACAAATGTTGGTACACTTGACCGTGTCCCAGAAGTCTCTTAACTATTCTCATTTTTCTTTTTGGATTCTTTTTTCCTTTTTGCAAGTCTGATCGGGTGTTTTCTGCTATCTTATCTTCTAAATCAGTGATTCATTCTTCTGTTTCATCTTATCTACTGTTGATTCCTGCTAATATATTCTTCATTTCAGTTATTGTATTCTACATTCTCACTAGTTCTTTTGTGTGTGTGTGTTTATCTCCATTTTTATATTTTCTATCTCTTTGTTGAAGTTCTCCCTAAGGTCAATGAGCATCTTTATAATTAGTATTCAGAACTCTGTGTCTAGTAAACAGTTTGTCTCTATTTTGTTTAGTTTTTTTGTTTTTTTTTTTCTGGAATTTTGTTTTGGTCTTTTATTTGGGACATTTTTCTTTGTCTCCCCATTTCGGCTGTCTCTGTGTTAGTTTCTATGTATTAGGTAGGGCTGCCATGCCTCCTGGTTGAGCCTTGTGGGACTTAGTGGTTCAGTTTTCCTGGTCACCAGAGCCACATGCTTCAAGTGTGTCCCTTGTGTGGGTTGTGTGTGCCCTCCTGTTGTACTTGAGTTTAGATTGCTATTTGCTTATCAATGGGAGTGATGGACCCTAAGCTGATTGTTCGTGAAAACTGCCTGTCATTGTAATGAAGAAGCTGTTGTGTAAGAGCTGACCCTACAGAGCAGGGTTTACTTTAATAGAGCTGTGGTGCCTCCTCAATCTGCCTTTTATGTGTATAATCCTTGGAGGTGGCTGAGTGATGCTCCATCTTGGTCCAAAGCTGGCTTGAAGGCACATCTGCTCTGGTGCCTCCTGGGAGCAGACCCACTCAGGCCAAGTTTAGCCATAGCCTGTTTTCTACTCCTGGTCATGTGGTATGAATAATAAAACAATCCACACATGGATGCCAACCACATTAATCTTCAAGGTACTTCTAGAGGCCTATCTATGATTCAAGGCCAGCTATCACAATGCCAAGCTTGGGGCTACTCACACAGATGTATGGTGCATGGTGAAGCTAGAAGCTGCTTGTTTGGGTTTTGTGAAACTTTGAGAGATTTAATGAAGGTCTGCAGTATGAGCTAAGACAGGTTGTACAGAAAGGCCACTGCAAACAGCTTGGGTGTGCCCAAAAGTTAGGGGGCGGGGTCATAGGGAATTACTAGAGTGGGAGCACAGAAGGTGGTAACCAGGTTACTAGAGAGTCAGATATAGCGTTTGCTTGCATCCTCAGGCAGAGAGGGAGAGAACTCAACACATAAGCAATGCCATTCACCAGTTTCTTCGTCTGATAGAAAGCTGCTCTGCTAGCCCTAATTCTAAAGCGAGACAATTTAGTTCCTCCCTCTACGTCTCTGGCACCTTTTGAGCTGCTGCCTCAGTGCTAAACTCAGAGTGAGCGAGTTCATCAGTGAGTAAGTCCATGCACAGGCTCTTTAAAAGACGTGACTAGGACTGTAGCTGCCCTTTGTCTCACTCAACCCTGATTTCTGCTGGTTTTTACAACCAGGAGTTATAGGGATATCTCTCCCCAGTACTGGAACCCTGGGCTGGGACCCTAGTGTGGGGCTGCAACTCATTGCTCCTTCAGGGAGGGCCTCCAGAGCCAAGATACTTCACCTAATTTTTAATGAGCACATAAGGTATGAAACCAACTTGTTTTGTCTTTCTTCCCCCATCTTGCCTGTCTCAACATGGCTTCTTCTGCATTTCCATGATTGTAAGGCTTTGGTTCAGCAAGGCTTCAGGTGATTCTCAATGACAGTTGTTGTTTGTTAAGTTGTAATTGATGTGCTCCTGAGAGGAAGTGAGCACATTTACCTACTTGCCATCTTGACTGAAAAAAAATGGCATAGATTTTCACCTGCCCTTCTCTTAACACTTGTCTAGAATAATATACCAATAAAGAACAGGCCGGTTCTCTGTCTAGAGGTTGTCTTTGAAATTTAAATTAATCTGAGTGAAATAAACTTTTAATTAGCTGTATTAAAGACATGATTATTCAACTCTCAGAGGAAGCCTGACTGATAGGAATCTATGGATTCTCTTAAGAACAGAAAAACTATCTAATATTTGTTTTGTGCCAGACATAATTCTAATAGATTTACATATACTTTCTCATTTAAAAGAGTAATGATGCACTCGTTAACTGGCAGTGAACCTTTGTAAAGCTTCCACATATTTCAGATATTCAAAAATGTCAATGTGTTGGCAGTTGTGGGGTAATTGTTGCTAAGTCATTATAAAACGCAGAAAATTGCTTTTTGAAGCTGGAGAAATCTGGGAGTAGAAATACTTCTCTATACACACCCCCACTTCCTTGCTGTAGATATTTTATCACATCAGCAGATTGTAATTGTTTGCCACATTTTTGTCCCTGACTCAGTAGAGAAATGAAGGACTCTCAACTGGTTTCTCATTTCTTGTTATCCAAAGTAAACCAATATTCTTCTATCTGATGGTACTTAGGGAATGCACCATCTTGAATATGAAAGAAAAGTTATAAGTTTTTAAAGGTAGATTAAGTAACCTAAAAATCTTTTTCTTCTTTAAATTAAAAACTGAGAAAGCCAAAAGGACAAAGGTAACAACTTTTCTTGAGACATAATAAGTGGAATAGAAAAACCTCTGAACCCAAAATATGCCATCATAAAAACATAATTTTCATATTTGAGACTCACAATATATCAACAGGAAATAGAATTATTAGCACTGAATTTTTAGAAAACCAAGTGAAATATTTTATACACTTAGTTTATAAGAAAACTGATGGAAAATATGAGTGATGGTGTAAGAGTCTTGGAAGACAAATAGAGGTGGCTTCTGGTAAAGAAATAAAATTCTGTACTTCTTAAAACTGTATAGGATTATTGAGGACTATTGAGGTAGGTGTCAAGTGTATCACTATAGGAGAAAGAGATCAGACTCAACTTTGAATACAGCACTGAAATGTGGGATTTATAGCCAAAACAGAATAGGGGTCAGGGGATGGGAAATTACTAAGTGACATCAATGGTAGGGAGATTCTTGCCAAACATACTTAAAGGGATTATTGCTAAAGACAGGCCAGGGTGCTCAGAAATCAAGCATGGGAATGCAAACCTAGCAAAAATGGGTCTGAGGTCTAGACCTAGCTCAGAAGAAAGGATTCAGGGATTAAAAAGTGTTTGTCACCTACAGTATGAAAAAATGTACCATTTTAGAATAAAAGAAAAGAAACACAGAAAAAAAAAGCAAACTTAGTAAATGAAAACAAAATTAGTATCGCAAAGATAAAAAAAAAAACTTTCTTCTAAGTGATTATTTTAATTGAATCATCAGTGTACTTTTTTATTTAAAAAATGTTTTTTTAGTCAACCATCTTGATTAAAATGATATTTTACTTTATAAGAGTGATTTTAAAGTTTTGTTTTATATATTTTGTTGGTACTATTATTTTAAAAATTAATTTATGCATATGCATAATAAATAAAATTAACCACTTTTGACCCTAAATTCCCATGATAATACCTAGAATTTTGTTGACTCTTATTGATTATCTTTCCAGAAAGAGTTTTCTAGCTTTATTGGCGTATAATGACATATAATATTGTGTATGTTTTAAGTAATACGTGTTGATTTGATACACTTACATATTGCAAAATGATTACTGTCAAAACACTTTTGTCATGCCCTATACTTACCATTTCTTTTTTGTGGTGAGGACATTTAATCAATGTTATTAATTTTCAAGTATATAAAACAACATAATTAATTATGATAACCATGCCATACACTAGTACCCAGAACTTATTTATCTTCCAGCTGGAAGTTTTTACTCTTTGACAACATGTCCCCCTCTTTGCCATCCTCAAGTCGCTGGTAGCTAGCATTATCCTCTCTGTTCCCAAAAGGGGATGGGACTTGTTATATAGCCAAGTAGCCCATGTTAGCACAGATTGGTATAACCACTCTAAAAGTTTCTCAAAAAGTTTTATAAAGCAGAATGACAATGTGATCCAGAAATTTCACTATATATGTGTGTGTGCATGTATGTATCTATATCTATATCTGTCTATCTATCTATCTATCTATCTATCTATCTATCTATCTATCTATCTCTCATCTATCTATCTAACCTATCTGAATGAAATCAAGATTTTGAAGAGATCTCTACACTCCCATGTTCATTGTTCAATATTATTCATAATAACCAAGATATAGAAAAAACTTGAATGCCCATTGACAAATACATGGATATAGAAAATATGATATATTCATACAGTGAAATATAATTCAGTCTGTAAAAAGAAGAAAATCTAGAATTTTTGACATGCACAAACCTAGAGGACATTATACTAAGTGATATAAGCCAGTCACAGTAAGACAAATATTGCATGATTCCAATTATACGAGGTGTCTAATATAACCAAACTTATAGAAGCAGAGAACAGAATGTTGGTTCTCTGGGGCAGAGGAAAGGGGAAATAGAGGATTGTTGTTGAAGGGTATAAATTTTCAGTTATGTAAAGTAAGTAAATTCTAGGAATCTTCGTTACAACACAATACCTATAGTTAATAATACGGTGTTGTGCATTTTACAATAGGTAAAGAAAATAGATTTTGTGTTATGTTCTTACAAAACAAACACAGCTACATGCAAAAGAATATAGAAAAATTGTTGGCAGTGATGGATATGATTACTACCTTGATTTTGGTGATGGTAAACAAATGTATGCACATGTGCAAATTCATCAATATGTATATAAAAATAAGTATTTTTTGATATATCAATTATACTTCAACAAAGCCTAAGATTTAGGGAGGGAGGGGTGAAAATTCCTGAGTTTCAAGAATAAAGAGGAAATAAGATAAGCTTCCAGAGAGGAAGTACAGCTTACTTATGAGGCAAAGATAATTATATAATGTTCAGCCTCTCATTTACAACAGAAAGTCACCACACAGAAGAGCAGCACCTGAGCTCTGTTGAAAAAAATCTACCATAAAGAACTCTCTTTCCAAATGCATAACAGTTGTGTTGTCTTCTTTTAGGGCAAAATAAATGCCGTTTGAAATTTGTACTTTTTTGTGAAAGGCATGAGAGGATATCTATGAACAATCACAATGAGAATAAAAACTTTTAGCAATGTATCTAATGAAATGTCAACTTAATCTGAACAAGAATTTCAAAACAGACATGAAAAGATAAAAATATTGATCTTCTGGCATGTTTGTTAAAAGTTGAAATGGATTATGATGTACCTTGAAATTTATGTGTAAAATTTTTGTGTAAGAATTATTTAAATAAAAGTGATGTAATTATAAGAACAACAATGATGTTAATACTCTAACTCATGAAAAGTCAGGACTTGGTAAAAGAAGGTCTTCAGTAAAAACATTCTAAATTTTCTTTGGGGGGATGATGGTGTATACATATTAAATTTTGTGTAAGAATATATTAATTTTGTGTGAGTCATAATTTAATATATTAATAGAAAAAATTAAGTGTGATATATTCAATGTTAACTAAATGTATTATAAGTATTTTACAATATAAATATACCAAATCACTTTGTTGTCTATCTGAAACTAATGTTTTATGTCAATGATATCTCAATAAAATTTGAAGAATAAAGAAGTTATAAAACCAAAAGAATACATTTTTATGTTTGGTAGAGATAAGATAACCACCACTGAAAGAAAACACATAGCAGAATATCAGAATAGATAAGAGGGCAAAGTGATCTAGAGAACAAACTAGGGGCACTTAACTAAGCAGGCTAAAATAAAGAAAAGGTAGCAGTAAAAAAATAAAAATAAAAAATAAACTGAACAGTCTGGGGTAATGGTTTTCTGTTGCTGAGTTTTGATGGGCAGTTTTTCTTATTGGCAAACCACTCAAATAAAATATTCTCTTGTGCTTTGACCTATGAAGTTTTGTGATTTTCATATGGAACAGAATTTGACAGTGTGAGACATAATGGGCTACACATATCGGATTATCTGAGATTCAACAATTTTTCCACGGTCTTTATTGGGGCAAAACTGCTTATGAACAGTGATAGGAAATATATATTTTTCAAAGGTTCTCAAGGTTAGTATTGTCTAGTAACTGATAATGCAAGGTTCAGAGTCAGACTGCTAGAGGTTGAATTCTGATTCAGTCATTTACTAGCTGTGTGATACTGGCTAGGTGTCGATCCATGTATACCTCAGTTTCTTCATCTGTATAATGGGGTGATATTTGTATGTTCTCACTGAGTTAATAAGGTAAAATAGTTATTGCCTCTAAAGCATTTAAAAATGTCTGCCACAGAGTGCTCCTACAATAGTTCTCTACATGTGCCCCAGAGTGTCACATGAATGCACCTGGCCTCTTCCTGCTTTTTCCAAAGCTGTGAAAAGCTCCTCTGCTGAACACAGGTGCACATCAAAAGTGTGGGAGAATTGATAGCTCTAGAAGGAACCATTAACCAATGGAGCATACAGGTGGTAGATAAAGTCTCCAGGCTTCTTGTTCCCCCATAAAACAAGTCTAATGTACATCTATACGGTTAACCAGATGGTCCGCAGCAAGGATAAGCCCATCTTTTTCATTGTGATGGCCAGCTAAACAAACTTTTATTGTTTTTACTTTTATTGTTTCTCTGTTTCACTTTCAGCACTTCCTTCATTCTGCTTCTTGGGGTCACCTTCGAAGTAAACCTGCTGCTCCCAAATGCTTGGTTTAGATAAGTTTTACATTTTCTTCCATTACTGTATTCTATGAGAATATGTTCACAATTAATTACACTAAGATACAATATTCTTTAAAGCTTTCAGTTCGGTAACAAAACTAACAAACAAAACAACAGTTAATATACATAAAATAATTAGTTTATAGTACACAATGTAACTCAGAATCTAGACTTTCATTGTTATTTTAATATTTAATATTAATCAAACCCAGAGAGGCCCTGGGACTGGTCCAAATTATGTACATAATTTTGTTATAAGGGGCTTGTTTCATTAAAGTTAGAAACACATATTGACAGTGAAATTCAGCAAAAGGAAAATAAAAGAGAATCTGTAGGCATTAATCCAAAACAACAAACATGTAAACATAATGCCATAAAGAAAACTAAAATTAATGTTATCAGGGCCATATTTTTTAACTTCAAAAAAATAATAATAATAACCCTTTGGCCACAAAATCCTAAACTTTCTAAAAATCTAATTAAAAAAATGTAGATTTGGAAATAATGAAGAAGACATTCTTTTTCAATGCTATGAAATTAATAGCTGCAGCTATATGATAACCCTAATTATAATACATACAGTAAGTCAGAAGACACTCACAAGTTTATAATCTGTTAGCTAAGATTCCCAGTAGATTATAAAAATTATCCATTGATACAAAATTGATTCAATGTAATGTTTTTGAGAGGGTTTCTCTGTGACACTAGCACATTTTGCTACATTGTATAAAGCACTTTAAATTATAATCTGATTAGATACGTTTTAAAATTATTTTTAGGAAGCAGGTGCTAAAAAAGGAAATATGCCATAGATCACAAGGTCAGAATTAAATACTAAGTCTTTCTGATTTCAGGGAGCATATTATTCTAAACATGAGACTGCTATCTCTGAGAAAATAGTCATTACAAAGTAGAATCAATTTAGTTTGATGTGGTGTTATTTTAACCATTCACTTTACAATGAGCTATATGGAGACAAAAATCAACTTTTATTCATTTATTTACTCATTTGATTATTTACTTACACTTTAATTTTTAAACAGTATTTAGGTTCACAACAAAATTGAGTTGAAGATACAGAGATTTCTCATATGGTCCATAATACACACACATATAGACTCTCACTATCAACACTATCCATCAGAGTGATACATTTGTTATAACTGAGGAACTTTTACTGGTACATCATTATCGTCCAAAGTCCACAATTTCATTACTGTTTCCTGTTGGTATTGTGCATGTTATGCATTTGGAGAGATATATAATGATATATATTTAATATTATAGTATTATACAGAATTGTTTAACTGCCCTTAACATCTCTGCTCTGCCTGTTTATCCCTCTTTTCTTCCTATCCCCTGAAAACAACTGATCTTATTGTCTTCAGAGCTCTTTCCAGAATATCATATTTTTGGAATTATATTGTATAGAATATTTTTTAGGTTGGCTTTTCTTTCATTTAGTAATACACACTAAACGTTCCATATACTTTCATGGGTTGATAACTCATTTCTTTTTAGTGCAGAATAATATTCCATTTTCTGTTTATTCCAGTTTATTTACCCATTGACTTACTGAAGAATGTCTTGATTGCTGCCAAGCTTCGATGATTATGAATAAAGCTATTACATCCTAGTGTAGGTTTTTGTGTTGACTTAATTTTCAACTCCTTTGGAACAGACCAAGGAGCACGATTGATAGATCATATGATGAGTATATTTACTTTTGTAAGAAGCTGCTATATTGTTTTTCTAATGCTGTACTATTTTACATTCCCTCACATAAATGAGTGTTTCTGTTGTTTCACATTCTCACAAAAATTGGGTATTGTCAGTGTTCCAAATTTTGCCCATTCTAATAAATGTGTATTGGTATCATTTAAATTTATAGTTCCTTAATGACACATGATGTTGACCAGCTTTTCACATACTTATTAGCCAACTGTAAATCAACAAATATCTATAAAGATATTTGTGAGGAGCCCAGATAGCTCAGCAGTTTGAATGATTGCTTTGCAATCATGGGATCTGGAGATTGAATCTCAGTCTGGCCAGTGAACACCCACACGCTGAACAATGGTGCAACTGGTAACTGCTGGGATGGCTCAATGGCAAAGGTTTTAGCCTCCCATTGGGAGGTGCCCAGTTCAGTTCCCCACCCCATATGGCCCCACATCCACCTCTGTGGAATGAAACTATGTCACAACCAATGATGTACAACTATGGGGACTGCTCTGGATCCTCCCCCTTCTCTCTCTTGCTCTCACCTTCTCCCAATAAAATAAATCTTTTAAATATATATATATATATATATGTGTGTGTGTGTGTGTGTGTGTGTGTGTGTGTGTGTATTTGGCTCATTGTCTAATTAAATTGTTTGTTTCCTTATCATTGAGTTTTAGAATTCTTTGAATGTTTTATGTAACTACTTTTAATCAGATATGTCTTTTGCAAGTATTTCTGCCAGTTTGTGGCTTGACTTGTTCTCTTCATAGTTTCTCAGGTCAGAAGATTTTAATTTCTAATATAAATTCTAGATTTTCGATTCATTCTTTTACATATTGTGCCTTTTGATGTTGTATCTAAAACATTGACAAAGCCAAACAATTTGAATTTTCTGTTCTCTTCTAGGAGTATTTGTTTTGTGTTATACATGTAGGTCAATAATGTACATTTAGTTAATTTTTCTGAAGTATGTAAAGTCTGTGTTTAGATTCATTTTTGCTCATAAGTGTTCAGTTTTTCTAGAACAATTTGTTAAAAATATTATATATAATTTTTTCATTATATTTCCTTTCTTCCTTTGTCAAAGATTAGTTGGCTATATTTATGTGGCTCTGTTTCTGTGCTATTATGTTCCATTTCTGTATGTGTCTATCCTTTTGAAAAATCACAGTGTCTTAGTTATTATAGCTTTATAAGTCATGAAGTTGGATAGTGTTAGTCCTCCAACTTTATTTTTCTAATACTGTATTTGCTGTTTGGGGACTTTTGTTTCTTCTTATAAATTTTAGATGTTAATTTTTTCCCCTGTAGCTGCTTTTAGGATGTTTTCTTTATCTTTGACATGTATAGTTTGAAAATAATATGTCTAGTTAGTTTTTTGGCATTTATCCCGCTAGTATTCTTGAGCTTCCTGATAATTTCTTGTCAGCAAGGTTTTCCTATGTAATTTATAATAATGTTACCTTGAGTATTGTATTCTTAAATCATAATTTATGATTTTTGTATTTATATTTAATTTATGGTTGTTTCATGTATACTTTGATACTATTGATGGTTTTGTATTTCTATCTTATCATCTTAAAATAAGGTAATTTTGGACATTGCATATTATTTAGAATAAAAATGGAAATATCAGATGTCACATAGTTCTAATTTGTTTTTACTTTTTTTTTTTTTTTTTGAGATAGCATTTCTCCGAGAATATCTTGGTAATTGTTCATGTCATGTTCTATTTCCTTTTCAAGCTTGAAGATAAATAACGATTTACTAGTGGTACATGTTTCAGACTAAAGAAAATGAATATACTGAAACATGTTGACACAAAAGATAAATTCTCCTCTGCCAGCACTTCTGTCCAGTCTCTAATCTTGCTTTATAATTAATTAGCTGTCAGATCTGCTAAACTTCCATGAAGAGACTACACAGATGTTGTGGCAAATTGTTCCTAAAATTAAGATCTGAACTGGGAATGTTCTTTATCCCGACCTTACAATTCCCTTTATTGATTTTGCTTCAATTTCTACCTATTGAGGACAAAAAGAAATAAAAATATTGCTTTATTTGTTTCTAAGAAAGAATGTCATGTAATAATTGAAGAAACGGTTTAATGTTTATTCTTAAAATTGTATGTGTATGTGTATATGTGTGCATAATACATGTAAAATATACATATAGAATGTATGCCTTTAAGTAACCACTCAGCACTGAAATGATGAAGTTACAACATGCATGTAAGGTAATAAATTATAAAGTTTAGATATTTAATATTTAAAATGTATATATAAAATTAAGGCATTGAAAATTTAATTAGAAAAAATGATTGAAGCAATATTTTGAGCTTCCTATTACTATAAATTACCTTAATATATTTTTCCTTATTTTTTATTTGTTCAAAATGTATTGGGTTTATTTGTAAAGAAGTCAATTTAAATATTAACGTCCCTTATGCAAGTTTCAATGTAAATTTTGAGGTCATTTAGAAAATAAAATGTTCTCATTGCATTGCAAGTCAAGTAGGTGAAAATAATGTATAAACTTTTTTGATAATTTAATATTAAATGGAGAATATGTCATATATTTGATCATATATTCACATTCATAAATATGTGGTATATTTTTGGCATTTTGTAATTACAAATCTTATTCTGATTTTCTCAATCAATGCTATACCTAGAATGTTCTGATGGCATGAAAAATTCTACATAAAAATTTTTAATTGCATATAATTCCATTATTTAATTACAGTGCATAGGCAGAAATTATTAAGGTAAGAATGACATAATAATTGAATATTCAGTATTTATAGGGACATTCTAATGTAAAGCACAGTGTTGTGGCTTTTACATAAATATGTGTACACTAAAAATGATTTCTTTAAAATGTTTTCCCAAAATATAGTTGCTAGACATAAATCTTGGATACTATAGAACCCTTCATTATCAGAAGTGCATAAATCTACCTGAAGAAGTGAATGAAGCCGCGCTCGGGCCACTTCACAACCTTCTCTGGAAGTTGGGTTTTCCAGTTCCAGAACCGCACCAGCTCTCATACATGCACAGGGCGGCCCGGTCCACCTGGATCGTGAGCATCCGTCACAGCTCCTAGTAGTGAATGTGCATAGTAGAGCCAGTACTGTGTGACCAGGGATACTGAGTAGAGCCATGTGTAAGGCCACCAGTGCGGGCACTCAGGTTACTTTCAGCTGCTTCCAAGAGGCAGCCATCATGGGCAGCTGCATCACCACAAGCTGCCACAGCAGGTCAAGGAGGCTGTCTCAAGGCCGCCATGCCTCCTGAGAGTATCCTGGCATGTGAAGGCCCAGGGTCAGTCAGTCACTGGCTTTGGTGTGAGACCTACTCAACCCTCACTGAACTCCACAGCATCCTGAAGGACCAGCAGCCTGAATACCACCAGGTAGGCGGGACTTCTGGAGATTGGCCTACAGTATTAAATTAAGTCCACTGACTCAGAATGGTACCTGGCTTGATTCCACACCCTTTATTGACTGTATCTCCTGCTGTCTTTCAGTGCTGTACTTCCATTAGTGTTTCCATTGCCTATGTAACAAACTACTGCTCACTCAAAACCAGGTGAGAGTATACTTCCAGTCTGCAGTGTATCTTAAGACAGTGCTATTTTTTTTTTTATTGTATCAATGATTAGGCAATCTGATGGACATCATTTAGCATATTTGCTATTTCTCTATCAAAATGCTAATTTAGCGATAAATTGATGACATTCTTAAAGTATAACATTGGTTGGACTTTCAGGTTTGAATCTTGATTTTAGTTTCAGTTCTAATTTATCAGGGTAATAATGATACTTATAAATGAAATGTCTTTACCTTGTGCTCATAGAGTAAAAACAGCAGATATATTGTTCTTGCTAATAATTTAATAATAAATGTAATAAGTTCTCCAGTATACTTGTATATAGTCAGACAGACAGACAGATAGATGTAGATATATTTTAAATTAACCAGTGCCACCAAATTTTGAACTGTTAGTCTATTCAGTAGCATTGTTATTATTCTTCAATAATTAAATGTATGCTTTATATTTGAAGAACCTTTTTTCATTACATTTTTTTTGTGATTATACAATCCTCAAAGTAAATCAGTTTTTTTGTACCTGTTATTTTTATCCAAATATTTTGTCAGCTATTCATGTGCATGTTAATAAATGTCATCTCAATAGTTGTTTAGTACCTTATTATACCAGACAAAAAGTGAAAAGTTTATTCAATTGATATGATTATAGAAAAACACTCTTTTCATTCTAAAGGGAATATTAACTATGGTAGCCTTTAGTTTATCATTTAGGTGATTTTAATTAATGTGTATCATTACAGGGTTTTAAAAATAAGGCATAAAATTGCATCACTGAAATGCCTGTTCAGAATAATTACTTTTGCAAATAGTATGAAAGTACTATGAAATAGTACTATTTCACACCATGGCTATATAAATGCAATATACAGCGTATACATGGTATACAGAGTCTACCAATGTAATGCAAAGTAAAAAGCAAAAAGTTTGTTCTGATTAATAATTTAAACAATAAATTCTCTAGGAAGTTGAATGGTAAAATTATATTTATAATGGAACAATAGTAAGTATACCAAGTGTAATATCAGTTACAGTGTATAACCCTATTTTTACTTTTATTAAACAGCAAAAGTGAAATAATATCATGTATACATTCAGTTTGGGAATTTTGAGTTCTATATTTAGGTTACATCTAGTATACAAATCTTTTTTTCTTCTCTTCAAAAAAAATTAATTGTCAGGAAAGCCTTTTATAAGCAAAGGTTTGATTAAGGTACATAAGAAAATAATTATTTTTTGGACTGAGAAAAGAACACTGGTGTGTTCATCAACAGGTAGACTTTGCTTTGACTTCAGTGATGTGTACCAGTGAAATACTGAATTCTCCAATGAATTCACCATTAAAGTGTAGGAGAAAATGAACCAGTAAGATCTCAAATCATCAAACATTTGGCTCTGTGATATATTTTACCTTTTCTGTATATGGTGAGCATAAAGTATTTACAAATTTTTCTCTCCTTTTTTTCACAATCTTTTTAAATTTTTTTAAAGATTTATTTTATTGTTTTTGACAGAGAGACAGAGAGAGAGAGAGAGAGAGGGAGAGAGAGAGAGAGAGAAAAGAGGGAGGGCCCAGAGCAGTCTCCATAGTTGCCCTTCATCAGTTTTTGACATAGTTTCATTCCACACAAGTGGGCAGGGGATCACACAGGGATGGAACTGGGCCATGGGAGACATGGCCCCACAAGCTGGGGACTGAACCAAGGGCCTCCCATGGTGAGAACTGAACTGGGGCCACACCCCAGTTCAGCATATGGGTCTGCCCGAGCCAGGGATGGGATTTGATACTTGGACCCTGAGGCTGCAAAGCAAGTGCTTATTAACCCACTGAGCCATCCCAGCTTCCTCTTTTTTCACAATCTTAAAATCCCTTAAAATCAATTGTTAATTTTATTCATTTGTTGCTTTTAAGCAAATTAACTTTTGATATTTTTAACTGTCCCAACAACTTAATTAACTTAAAATTAATACTATTATCTAGCACAATAATATTTTAATTCAAAATTAGGTGATGTCAAATGATGCACTTAAAAGTTCTAAGTTAAGCCACTTAAAATTTCAGGTTCCAGATATGACTTCAAGGTTACCAGCTAAATTTTATATTAGGTAAGGAGGATGTGTATATATATATATAGAGAGTTGTTGTAATTTCTAAAATATATTTGAATCCTCTGTTAAAGATAACATAATCTTTCTATAATTTAAAAGTAAATAGGGGAAAGCCGGGACGGCTCAGCGGGTTGAGCGCTCGCTTTGAGGCCACGAGGACCGAGGATCGAATCCCGGCTCCGGCCCAGGCAGGACCCACATGCTGAACTGGGGAGTTCCCACAGTTCGGTTCTCTGGCTGTCTCTGTCTCTGTCTCTCTCTCTATCTGTCAAAAGTAAAATAGAAATAAATATGCAC
>PVKE010008979.1:0-30139 GCA_004027555.1 Craseonycteris thonglongyai | reverse complement strand
TAAATGAAGCATGATAGAAATAACATATTAATGAATCATCAAGCATTCAAAATATGCCTCATCTAGAAACTAACCTGGATAATTGCCAAGTAAACAATAAAAATAAAAAAAAACAAGGTATAAATATAATCAAAATATGCCTAAGACACCAGCTAAAATTTATTGAAATTCAGATTTAAAACAGTTTTACTAATGGATAATTGACATATAAATATTGTGTATACTTAGGGTATAAAATTTGGTGTTTTGATACATATACATTGTGAGTCAATTGCATAAATGGGTTAATTAATATTAACATCACATCTCCATAGCTTTTATTTTATTTATCTTTTTATTTTGTGATGAGAAGACTTAGTTTAAGATCTATGTTTTTTGACAGAGAGAGAGAGACAGATACAAAGAGAGCCAAAGAGATGAGCGAGAGCCCAGAGCAGTCTCCATTGTTGTGCATCATCAGTTTTCATCATGGTTTTGTTCCACACAGGTGGGAGGGGGCCACGCAGGGCAGGAATTGGACCAGGGACCTCCTGCTTGGGAGGCACAACCCCGTGAGCTGGGGGTGCCGAACCAGGGGACTCCCACATGGGAATCTCACCCTTGCATGAACCAAACTAGGGGCCTCCCACATGCGAAGCACACCCAAGTCCAGCATATGGGTCCGCACACGCCTTGGCCTGGACCTGGGCTTGATCCTCAGACCTCAGGGCTGCAAAGGAAGCACTTAACCCACTGAGCCATCCTGGCTTCCGCAATAATTTGTATTTCTTAACTGAAACTTTACACTCTTTGATCAGCATCAACTCACTTTCTCCTTTCCCTAGCCCTGGCAAACACCATTCTATTCTCTGTACTATTTTAGATTGCTCATATAAGTGAAATCATGCAATATTTGTCTTTCAGTCTTACAACACTTAATGCAGTGTCCTCCAAGGTCATCACCATTGTTGCAAATGACATTATTTCCTTCTTTTTAAGGGAAAATAATATTAATATTTCATATTATTATAAAAATTTTATATAAAATCTGATATAATAAGATGATATCACATGTACACTATTATATATTATAGTAATGCATTTATTGTATTATGTATTATGATAATTCAATATCTTTATATAAGTATATTATTAATAAATATAATAGGTCTGACAATTAAGTATGCAAATTTGCTTTGTGCTTACATTGGCAGCACTGTACAAACAACTTGGTAAGGTTTTATAACCTTAGTATATCAGTGTCTCATAGCTGTGTTCGTTTCCACATGCAATGGTGTCTCGCTGAGTGGCATTTGTTATTGTTATTGCATGTTTTTGTGTGCCATCAGGAGAATGTTAGAACTTGAATTAGAGCAATGAACAAGCATTAAATTTCTTGTTAAACTTAGCAAGAGCAGAAGTGAAATCAGGGACATGTTAGTCCAAGTTGATGGGAATAATGCCATGAAGAAAATGGCAGTGTACAAATGAATTAAACATTTTTCAGAGGGGAGAGAAAATGTCACTGATGAATAGAGTTCAGGGTGCCCAGTAACAAGCAGAACTGATGAAAACATTGCAAAAATTTTTTGGATTGTGAGTCAAAATCATCAGCTGACTCTGAGAAGCATAGCAGACCAACTAAACATCGATAGAGAAATGAAAATCTCCACAGAAAATATTGGCATGAGAAAGATGTATGCAAAAATGGTCGTCAAGGAGCTCATTGATGAACAAAAGTAAAGGAAAGTCAGTTTGCCAAGACATTTTGGAGAGGCAAGATGATGTTTTGGGTCATGTTATCACTGGTGATGAAACATGAATGCACCAGTACAGCATGAAACAAAGCATTGAAGTGCACAAAGAAAGTCAGACCATTCTACATGACCAAAAAAATTTCTATCAAAAGTCAAAACAATGTTGCTAACCTTTGTTTTATATCAGAGGGATTATTCAATTATGAATTTGTACCAACTGGACAATGCATCAGCTCACATGTCACTGTCTGTGAGGGAGTTTTTAGCCAGTAAACAAATAATTATCAGAATACTTTCTCTACTCACCTAATTTGGCTCCCAATGAATTTTTCTTTCTGTAAAGATAAAGGAAATATTGAAAGTAAGACGTTTTGATGACATTCAGGACATCGAGAGTCATATGATGACGGCTCTGATGGCCATTTCAGAAAGAGTTCCTAAATTGCTTTGAAGGGTGAAGTAGGCACTTGTGTTGGTTCATAGCTTTCCAAGGGGAGTACTTCAAAGGTGACCATAATGATATCAGCAATGAGTTATGTAGCACTTTTTCTAGAGTGAGTTCACAAACTTAATTGTCAGACCTCATAATATTTTATAATAGATTACAGTTTTTAATTCATTCAAATGCTGATGGACATTTGGGTTATTTCCATATCTTGGTTCTTATTGTGAATAATGCTACAGTGAACATAGGAGTACAAACATTGCATTAAAATTCTGATTTTAGTTCTTTTGGATATATACCTACAATTGGGATGGCTGGATTATCTAGTACTTATATTTTAAAATTTTTGAGGAGCCTCTATAATGACTACATCATTTACTATTTCCAGCAACTGTGTGCAAGTTTTCCAATTTCTTCACATCCACATCCTTGCCAACAATTTTTGTTTGTTTCTTTTAATAATAGCCATCCTAACAGGTGTAAACTGATATCTAATTGTGTTGTTTTTTGGTTTTTGTTTTGTTGTCGTTGTTAGTGGTGGTGGCTTTTAAATTAATTATTTTATTATTTTTAATTTATTGGGGTGATATTGGTTAGTAAAATTATAGTTTTTAAGTATACAATTCTGTAATACATTATCTGTGTGTTTCATTGTGTGTTCACCACCCAGGGTCAGTTCTCTTTCCATTACCATATATCTCCTTCTATTATCCCTCCCTTCCTGATGATTAATGATATTGAGCATAGTTTTATGTGTCTATTGGCCATTTCTATGTCTCCTCTGGAGACAGAGTCTATTTGAGTACTTTAAACATTTCTTTTTTAATTTGGTAACTTATTCTTGTTTGCGTTTTTGTTTGTTTTGAGTCAGTATTCTTTATATATTTGGAAATTAACATCTTATCAAATATATGACTTGCAAATATTTTATTTCATCCCATAGATCGGGTTTTTAACTCTTTTGACTTTCTTTCCTTTGATGTGGAGAAGCTTTTCAGTTTGATGTATTCCTCTGTGTCTAATTTCATTTTCATTGTCTGTACTTTTAATGTCATGTACACTAAATCATTGTCATGGCCAATGTCATGAAAACTTTTTCCTATATTTTCTTCTAGCAGATTTTAATTTTGATGTTAGTGAATACCATTAAATATTGGACAGTCTGGGGAACTACTGAAGGTTGAATTAATAAAACCAATTCATTTCTGTCTCTTGAGTTGTTTTTTATTTTATTTAGTAATAATTTCTGAAGAAACTTTATTTGATTATAGTGAGTATTTAGCTCAGTTTTACTAAGGGTTCATTTCACTATCCATTTCCTAATCAATAAGAATATTAAAGTCAAATAGTTTAGTTTTATTTTCTCTTTAAAATAGTGATAAAAAATACTTCTTTTCTGTTGATAGAGTGGCCATCGTGACTCTTCTAGATTCTTAAGAATATGTTCAGACTGTTTCAAGGACTCTGTGGATATCTGTGATGGTTGTTTTAGATAAATGCTCTGAGATTACGTCTTTTCCATCAGATCAGTAATGATAAGTACAGTGAATTGCGCTCTTGCATGGAGCTTTAAGACAGGTCAGAGAATGACAATGCTATGATTATGGAGTGTGTATATATATATATATATATATATATATATATATATATATATATATATATATATATATATTTCTTAACTCGTTTATAGAATGAAAAATAACCCGAACATCCATTTATTTATTCACTTCAGCTGAAAATTTTGTGACAGTTTTATTACACTTTAAAACTACGGAAGGAAAACAATAGGTACATAATGAATGCATAAATTATGAAATAATCCCTTGTAAACACAGAAAATATTGGAGCAATTTAAATATCCAAAGCATGCACATTCTATTTATAGCCCAATGATAACGAAGA
Source organism: Craseonycteris thonglongyai (assembly GCA_004027555.1). Lineage (NCBI taxonomy): Eukaryota > Metazoa > Chordata > Mammalia > Chiroptera > Craseonycteridae > Craseonycteris > Craseonycteris thonglongyai. Next base: position 26,056 of record PVKE010008979.1, on the reverse strand, counting down.
GATGAATATAACTAGATGACATTTTTTCCCCGTTTTAATTTTAATTTTGTGATACATTTTAATTTTCTTGGTTGTAATTTGGATTCAGTATGAACATAGGTATGGAGAATCTGGAATATCACATTACCAATGAATAAACATGTGATTAAGGGAACATTCATAATGCAGCCTAGATTATCACGACATGAAAGTCTACGGAAGCAGTTTACATTTTGGAAGCTAAATTTTATTCCAGCACTAGAATCTAATAATTAGCTAGTCTTCAAATAGTTGATTTGGTCTGCCATGCCACACTAGATATGAGAATGGCTTCATAACTCTCTTTTCTTAAAATGCTTCTCCCCATACTGCATACACTTTTCAAGAAGCTTCCAGAGCTTTAAAAATCAGTGAATCTCATGGACGATCTTTCCCAAGGCAGTGTAATGCAATCTTGAAAATGCATTACAGATACTACAAAAATATAGTAAACACAATATGAGATGCTATATATTTAATTTTTTTATCATCAACCTTATTTCATGATTTTTATTAGCAATATCAACATGCTTAAAAACTTACTAGTTTGTCTTTTTTGTTTGTGCATTCATTTTGAAACTGAAATTCATGAGTAATCCAGTATTCTTTCTTTTCTTGAATAGTAGAAAAGTCTAGCATGACTGGGGTGTAGCGGGTCCCCAGTTTCATTCTCGCCCCCCCACGCCCCACCCCCTGTTAGACTCCTGGCTTGATGGTGCGTGCCTCCCACATGGAAGACCCCCAGCCTAGTTCCCACCCTGCCCAGCCCCTGGCCACCTGTGTGGAATGAAATCATGTTGAAAATTGATGACATAGACCATGGAGACTGCAGTGGGCCCTCCCTTTTCTTTCTGTCTCTCTCTATCTCTCTCTGTCTCTGTCAAAAACAATAAAATACATCTTAGAAAAAAGAAAAGTCTTCAGCATGTGAAGAAAAATACATAGCACATCGTGAATTAACATTACTCTATTTTTAAATCTACTTCATTCATTTAAAATATTTGAAATATTGAAAATTATTTTACATACAGTATTATTGGCTTTATCAGTGATATAGCTTGTAATATATATTTCTATTTAGCTTAGGTATTTAAGCTATACACATATATAGTTGAACTACTTACTATTTAGTATACACAGACATTATGTGTATAAAGTTTCTTTTGCTATTCTCATATAAAAGCAAGACTGGTTTTAGCATTTCCTTTTTATGTATTTCTTTTAAGTGGTATAAGTAATATATTTAAAAAATGCTTTGTGACCTTTCAAACAATGTATTCTGATTAACTTGTTCCCCCATGTTTACACTAGCTTTCAGGAAATGAACTGAATGGCTATTCAGGACATGAAATATTGAAAAGGTCACCAATATATGATGGTGAAAATCACTACATAAAGCTTTTGATCTTATATTTTCTTTATAAAATAGGCTGTAAGTTGGAAGATAAAAAAAAAAAACATAAGGCAAATATTTTTCAACATTAAATAGTGAAAAATAAAATCATGGTAAGACAAATGTTATAGTGAAGAAGTGAACCTATGATATATCCTTCTTTCAGGCCATGTACTCTCAGACATTTTCTACTTGAAATAATATTTTTCTGATTTACACATAAAATTACAGCCATATCACCCTCACATGAAGTCATTTTACATGCAGGTCCTGATAATTCAACAGGATTTAAAATATAAGAACTTGCTCTGTGCTTTGAATACAGTTAAATTTGTCTTCCATTGTTCCATAGTACATTGTCCAAACTTCAGAAATACAAAAAGCTCTGAAAAAAATATAACTTTGTACTTTATTTCGTGACTAAATTCAATTTCACTTTAAGATGAGACCACTTATAATTTTTATTTATTCACTTAGGGTGAATAAACTTTGCTACAGAAGAAATTAATGTTTAATTATAGGTAGCTCTCCCAGATCCTCCTGAGAGGTATCCATTATAAATGATATATGCATATACTAACTTTTTAAAATCAAAAAAATTCTGAATTCTAAAATACTTTTGACCCCAGTGTTTTAGATAGAGTAATAAACAGATGGTATAACTTTTAAAATAATGTTTATAAATGGTATAAAAAAGAAATTAAAAATATTTCTTGAAAAAGTTTTAAACAGCTAACAATTCTGTATTCAAGACTTTAAACGCAATGACTAGTTTTACAGGTTACATTCTATGGCTACTGGAGATGAAATTTTTACCATGCAGTAAAAAAATCCACTTGATGGTAATAATCATAAATTTATAAAAATAATCTTCTCAGTGTTATCTTGTTGGTATTTGTGGATTATGGTATTCAAACTTTCATGCAAAAACTTGTCTGTGAATTATCCAAATAATACATTTTATATGGGTGTTATTACTATCATTTTACTATTCTAAACAAATCACTAATTCAATAGAATTAGGTTTACATTTCTTTGTTAACATGAACTTTTACTAATTACGCCAATTGATGCTATAGATTTTGAAACATTGAGAGTGTATATTTTCTAGTATGTCCTACCATTAGTGACTACCCCAAGTCTTAACATATATTTTCAATCTTATTATTATACAATTTGATGAGTTTTGACAAAAGTATTGAGTCATATATTTACCACATACTCATTATATAGCCCATTTCCATGAACTCACAAAATTCTCTTCTGCCACTTTGTGGGTACCCCTGCCTCCTGCTACATGGCCTAGGCAAATACTGATATGCTTTCTGGCATTATAGTTTGCATTTTATAGCATTTTTTTTAACTAATTGAGGTGAGAGACATATAAAAAGCTATATATATTTAATGTGTAAAAAAATATATTTAGTGACAAATCTATATCTGCAAAATTATCGTCAGGGCTATAAAGACATCCATTACCTCACAACATTTACTCCCATTATTGTTATTATTATTATTATTTGTGTGTGTGGTAAGAACACAGCATAAGAATACCTTCTAAACAAATTTCGAGTGTAAAATATAGTATCATTAGCTATGGGCACTGTGATATATGGTAGATCTCCAGAACTTGTTAATCATACGTAACTGAAACTTTTTACCCTTTTAGCAATCATCCCTCACTTTCTCCTCTAATCAAGACTTAGAAACCACCATTCTACTCTTTGCTTCTTTGAGTTTGTCTTTTAGATTCCACATATAAGTGAGACTCACCAATATTTGTCCTATTGTGTCTGACTTACTTCACTTAGAGTAATGTCCTACAGGTTCATCATGTCATTACAAATGGCAATATTTCCTTCCTTTTTGAGGGTGAATAAGATTACATTGTATGCATATGTATATATAATATATGTATATGTATATATACTCATAAATATACATATATATGAATCTTCTTTATTTATTCATCTGTTGGGCAGATTGTTTCCATATCTAGGCATTACACTTGGAAGCACAGATGTCTCGTCAAGATCCTGATTTCAATTCCTTTTGGATATATACCAGAAATGAAATTGCTTGGATTCTATAGGATTTCTATTTTTCATTATTGAGGATTTTCCATGCTATTTTTTTGTAGTGGCTATACCGTTGAACATTCCCAACAACAATATTCAAGAGTTTTTACTTCTTTGTATCATTGCCAACACTTGTTTCTATTATCTTTTTGATGATAGCCATCCTAATAAGTGTGAGGTAATATCTTATAGTTTTATTTTTCAATACCTGATGATTATTGATGTTCTTATAAGTAGAATTATTTTTATTGAATTTATTAGAGAGATATAGTGGTTAGTAGAATTACATGTTTCAGGTGTATAATTCTATAACACATCATCTATGTGTTGCATTGTGTGTTCACTGTCCAGAGGTAAGAGTGGTGAGTGGTGGTGGTAGAGGAAGGGAGAGTCAAATATATGGTGATGGAAGGAGAATATGTGGAATTTTATAGTAAGTCATATTTTTTATCTAAAAATTTTTGCTAAGAATTATGCTGTTGTGATTCACTAATGCTGCTTATACAGTAGTTTCTTATTAACTAGTATTAAAATGTGTGCTAATATCATAATTTATTTATTCAGCAGTCAATGGATTTTTTTCTATTTTTATTTTTATCACATTGTTAATTTGACTTAACTTTTCTCATTGATCTCTCAACCCCCGCCTACCCCTCCCCTGCCATTAAGTCAGAGCATTCTAAAAACCTGAGGGGAATAAAAAAAGAAATTCTATATGTATCTCACCAAAACAGCTTGTGTCTGTTGAACTACATGTCCTTCCACATGTCTGCAAATAGTTCAAAACCGGTTAAAGAAATCAAGCCAAAGATTTAAGAGACCCTGCAGACAATGATCAAGTAAGTGAACAAAAAGTCACACCTGGGGACATTATAGTTATACTTCTTGAAACAAAAGACAAACAAAAAATTTTACGAACAGCCAGATGGGAGAAGACAAAACAAATAAAAACATTACTTTTAAAATAGCAATAATAAAATGCATTTTATTTCTCAACAAAATGATGAATGTTACTAAACAATAAAATGACACCTTTAAAGCATCAAAAATAAATATTATTTTAGTATTTTATTCTAAAAAACAATATCCAAAACATTGAAATTAAAAAAGAGGTTTTCAATAAATACTGAAATATTTTGTGTACAAAAACCTGCATCAAAACAAATCTTTAAAGGCATTTTTATAGACAAAGAAAATAATTCCAGACAGTAACATAATGCCAATTCTAAAAGACAAAAGAAATGATATAAGAATGAATATGTGGAAAAGAAACAAACTTGAAAACTTAATTGCCTGCCCTCACAAAATGTTAGAAATGTCTGGTGGTGTTTACAATATATTAGAAATAAAATTCATCAAAAATTACTTAAAGGGTCAGATGAGTTTCTAGAATTCAAGTACGTGTGAGGAAGTGGAAAAAGTAATAATTTGCTTAAACTCTCATAAATTAAGTATTGTATTATAATCTTTAAAGAAACTATGGGGAAGCCGGGATGGCTCAGTGGGTTAAGCGCTCACTTTCCGACACCCGGGACACAGGATCGAATCCCGGCCCCAGCCCCTACGGATCCATGTGCTGAACTGGGGAGTGCCTCCAGTTCAGTTCTCTCTCTGTCTCTGTATCTCTCTCTCTCTCTCTCTCTCTCTGCCAAAAACAATAAAAAGAAGTGTAATTATAAAAGAAATTAAACATGTATAAAAATAAAATAACACACATGAAAAATGAAAAAATAATTTTTAAAGATATAATCAAAATGTGGAGAAAACAAAAGAAACACTAACATGATCAAATAGAAAATATTTCAAAAAAAATAGTACAATTTTCAGAACAGGTAAAATTCCAAACAACAACTTTTTTGAACACTATGCTCTAGGTAAGGATATGAATAAGTTACCGGTAAGAAGTGAAAAAACTAAGTATGATATATTATGTAAATACTAAGCAAAACAGATTTGTAGCTGTACCAATAGTTAAAGTACATATTAAGATAAAATGCATTATTAGAGGATAGAGAAATATTTTGTAATTAAATAGCAACAGGAACATTACAATAGAAAAGTAATATGCACATATTAATACAGATTTTAAAATTGTAAAGCACAGAGAATATATACACACACACACACACACACACACATACATGCTTATCACATATACTATTTCAAAATTGTAATGAGATATATACATATACCATTGTTAGTAGTTACTTAATAATATAATAAAGAGAAAACAATGTAATGCTTTAGTAGCACTGACAGCACAATAAAAAAATGACCTAATATTAAAGAACTAACCCTTCACCCAACCAAGGCAATGCACATTATTTTCAAGTACACATAAGACATTTTTCAAAATTGAACAAAAGCATTATAAATAAATGTTAATAAATTTCAAAGAGTATAAATCAATGCTTTTTTTAAGTCCATGATGATAAGAGAGTAATCAATAACAGAATAAACCAGAAAATTTTAATCTACTTAAAAAAAGAATATTTTACTTCTAATTTGGCTCAAAAAATAAATCACAATTAAAACTTAAAAAAATATTTCATATATACGTAAATATGATGCAGAATATTAGACTTTTAAGGTTCAGGCAAAACAAAGTTTAGAAGACACTTCATAGCTTTTAATGCATACATTATTATATCACCAGAAAAATAAATCATAGATGATAAATTAATAACATCATAATTTAGCAACATCAACCCAAAGGGAAGACGAGGGAAATAATAAAAGAGCAGGGTGAAATTAATAAAAACAGGTATTTCATATTGAAAATCAGCAAAGTTAAAGGTGAGTTTTTCAAACACACGATAAACTTTATGATTCCATTCAAGACAGAACAGGAATGAGAGAAAACTTAAATTCTTAATATAATGAATGAGGTAAAATCACTATAGACCTAATAATAAACCCACTCATATATAATTCATGGTGTTTATTTAAGTTGCCAATGTTATTCAATATGGAAAAATATTCTTTGAGAAACTGTATATTTGCCTTAATGTGTGATTAATTCTGGTCTCTTAAGATGAGTTAGTTTTTCTTTTTTTTTAGTAGAGATTGTGCATAATTAGTATTAGTTCTTCCTCATATTAAATTATAGACCTAGAGTTAAAGACTAAATATATATTTCTAAAAAATAGAAGAAAACATTTATAATTATTGTCAGCAAGATTTCTAACTAGGGCACATGAATCTGGAGCCATAAAAAAAACTGAAGGAGATGGTAAATCAACCTCCATCAAAATGAAAAGATCTACTTTTCCAAAATCTCTGTTTAAAAAATAAAAACGTGAGTGACATACTGGGAGGAATTACTTGCAATACACACATCTTACACAGGATATATGTCCGAAGTATACAAATAACTCTTACAGCTCTAGAATAAGATAAATGACCTAATATATGAAGGCTATCTGGGAAAATATTCAACCATGATGCCTTGATTTCTCATATTAAATGGCTGGATACATTTGGGACAGCCCTCATATATTGCCCCAAAGTTTGAACACACACTGCAGGAGAAATAAAAGCTACATGACTGGCCAATAATTATGTGAACTGATGCCAAACTTCATTAGTCATCATATTAACCCACACTAAAATATTACTACATATACCCTAGAAATGTAATAATAAAATTAAAGATGGTTATGCCAAATGTTAGATATGAAGTTGTGCAACGAGAACTCTTATAATTTGTTAGTGGAAACATAAAACATGTATCATCACTTTGAGCAACCATTTGGCAGTTTTACTAAAGTTAAGCGTAAAATTTCTATAAGACCTGCAACTGTAATACCTATATATTTAAACAAGAGAAATACAATAAGTATCTACATAAATTCTTTTGCATAAATGTTTATAGCAGATTTTTGTAGGGCCACAAACTGGAAACAATCTAAATGATCATAACCAGGTGAATGAATAAACACATTGTAACATACTCATTCAATGAAATATTATAACCTACTGTTATAAATGTAACAGTCCAGATAAATCTCAAAATTATGCTGAGTATAATCAAGTAGATGCAAAATAGTAATTATTGAGTGATTCGATATTTTAAATTCTAGGAAAGTTCAATTTAATTTATTATAACAGGAAATAGTGCTTACTTGAGGACAGGAATAAAGATTTTTTAAATAAAAATGGTCAACAGAAAAGTTTCAAGTTTTGAAACTAATGGTGGTTTAGAGGATTGTAGACATTAAACAAAAGTCATACTGAGTGTATGCTGATAATGGTACATTATTTTTCATGTAAATTTTACACAAAAAGATTGAAATCATTAAAATATGAACAGGTATTATGAAAAATCCTATTATGATAAATTCATTGACAGATGAAATGGTCAAATTTCTTTAAAATTATAATTTCTCAAAAGCTATACAGAAATATAATATTTAAAAGATCTTATTTTTTTGAATATAGAGTTATTTTAAAAAGTTTTTATAGAGTAAAGTTTAGGTTTAGATCATTTAAACAGTAAATTTTATTTTTTCCAAACCTTAAAATAATACTACAGTCTTTCAGAGGCTAGAAGAAAAATAGAACACCTCTGTTTATGATAATATGTAATATAGCCAGTGTAATTAAAGTAAAAAATCCTGACAAGGACATTAAAGTGAGAGAAAGTTAAAAATTAATATCTCTCAAAAAAGCATGAGAATATATAAGAAAATAATCACCAAATAAACTTGGTAATATATGAAAATCATAAAATATAAATGACATGGGAGATTTATTAATACAAATACAGATTGACACTGGAATACTTATTATTCAGAAAATTGACAGATAATAGACAAAATAACCATATAATGATCTTGAGAGATGAAGACAAATCTTTCAATGTGATTGAAAATTCATTATTGATTAAAAATAGTTTTGACTAAATGTGAGTAAAAGACAACTAAAGCAAATTTCATATTGAAGAGTGAAATGTTAAAAGTTTTCACTTAGGGGAAGCCAGGATGGCTCAGTGGATTAAGCACTCACTTTGCAGCGCCGGGGACCCAGGATCGAATCCTGGCCCCGGCCCATGCGTTCCCATGTGCTGAACTGGGGAGTGCCCCCAGTTCAGTTCCCTCTCTGTCTCTGTATCTCTCTGTATCTCTCTCTCTCTCTCTCTCTCTCTCTCTCTCTCTCTCTCTGTCAAAAAAAACAAAAACAAAAACAAAACAAAACAAAAGTTTTCACTTGAGAAGAGTGAGACAAAGAAGTCCAGTATCTGGCTTCATTTCAGTATTATCCTCGAAATTTTATAAACTATGTGTTTTCATAATACAGATTAGCTCCTTTTAATACATGAACCATATTAATATATACTTCTGGGAGTGTATACAAAACGAGAATAACAAAGATGCTATGAATAATTTTTTAAAAAGTCTAGTTAAGTCACAAGCGTTATATACAATAACGCTCAGAAAACAAGCTACCCTATTTTTTTCATACTCCAAGAAAACAAGAGAAACTTCTTAGAGTTTAAAAAGGTATTCGGAATTACACTTCTTCCTAGAAGTTTAATAAAACTAGTATTACATTTATATAAATATCAGAAAAACATTGAGGTCAGATCTTACAGTCTATTAAGGAAAATGGGGATTATGATAGACTTTTGGTAGTGAACACACAATGCAATATACAGATCATGCATTATAGAATTGTACACTTGAAACCTGTATAATTTGATTAACCATTATTACTCCAATAATATTTCTCTTGCCTCTATTTCTGATAGACTCTTTGAACCAGAGTAAGACAGAGTAAACGACCATAAAGTATATACACTCACACAGAGGCATATGCATTTGAATAAATGTTTGACTCTATTCTTTGTTAATGATACTCTAAATTACAATTATACACATATTCCCATCTCATAACTTGTTTTGTCTTAATAGGTTGTGAATGTGTTATTTGACAGATAATTTTGAAACAAAATTGCTTCTCCAAAACAGCATTGATTGATTATTCAGTATTTTTAAATTTAAGGAATGAGTGATGAAAATATTCACTCTAATTTTTTTTTTATTTATTGTTTTTGACAGAGAGAGAGAGAGAGAGAGAGAGAGAGAGAGAGAGAGAGAGAGAGAGAGAGAGAGAGAGAGAGAGAGAGAGAGAGAGAGAAATACAGAGACAGAGGGAGAACTGAGCTCGGGGCACTCCCCAGCTCAGCACATGGGTCCGCACGGGCCGGGGCCAGGATTTGATCCTGGGTCCCCGTCGCTGCAAAGTGAGCACTTAACCCACTGAGCCATCCCAGCTTCCCCTTGACTCTAATTTTGACTCCTAACAGTAGCAGATCTCAAGTGACTGGTGCCTAATTACATAGGTTAATGAAATGAATGTAAATTATATTAATGTGGGAAATAGGCAGGTCTTTGTTTTTTATACGTTGTGTCATTTGTTTGACAGCCCATATTATGGTAGTTTTTTTTGTTTTTTTTACATTTATTGTCCCCTCCCCATGCCACCCCAGCCCTCCCCCTTTAACTCCCCACCCCCACCAGCAGGCAACCACACTGACTGTGTCCATGAGTTTTTGTTTCTTTGTTACTTTCATTAGATAGTTTATTGTTTATTTTTTATTGTTTTTGACAGAGAGAGAGAGAGAGAGACAGAGACAGAGACAGAGAGAGAACTGAACTGGGGGCACTCCCCAGTTCAGCACATGGGTCTGCATAAGCCGGGGCCGGGATTCGATCCTTGGTCCCTGGCACTGCAAAGTGAGCACTTAACCCACTGAGCCATCCCAGCTCCCCCACATTAGATAGTTTAATACATTTATTTCATTTCATTTTTTGAAATATCCGGGATTTGTCACATCAAAACAAAATTGAATTACACTGTGCCAATAGTTACTCATTACGTGAACAAAACAAAAAAGAACAAAATTTGATTCATATCATAGTTTCTCTTCTTAAGCCAGGGAATGGTTTCAATCATGTCTCTACTTCTGGATGTATGGGAGAATCCAATTTAGTTTCTTTCCCTTGTGTTCTCTCTGTTCCTCAGGGAATCTCCTCTTGTTACCTAGAAATGGATGTGTTTCTCTCTGGGGTTTTCCTGTATTTAAAACAATGAGATCTGGGCCTGCAATATGCAACCAAATTTCGAATAAAACAAATCAACAAAACATTTAACAATGTGAACTTCAATTTAACTTTTCTAAGGTTTCTCTTCCTGAGAATATTAAATTTACTGGTTTATGCCTCATAATTTATTTTATTTTTATTTTTATAATTTATGTTCTACCTTTTCAAAAATTTTCTCCTTTAACACTCATTTAAAACTCCATCTTCCTATTAGTGTGGGATGAATATTCTGCTTTTATTGCAGTTTGATATGTAGATGCAAGTGTCTTGGGTTCTGCCAATCATGCAAAAAAGATAAAGAGTTATCTTGTTTCTAAAGAAGTACAAATTGCACTATTAAAATGATCTCTTTAATATCTCCATCTTCTATCACACTACTGTTCTTAGAAAGAAATACAGGGTCCAGCAGAGGTAATACCCCTTACAATCAGTACAAAATCATAACCACGTAATTCTGTAACATAACAGTATCACACTCAAGCATATTATACTACTTATAAAGGGGCATTACTTCTGACAGACCCTGTATATCATTTCCAAATCTACTGCTACTTTTTCCACAGGTGGGAAATATAAGTGGAACGTTACATGAGCTGAATGAGGGTGTTAGACCATGCAAATTTTATCAGAACCAAATTATCACTATAATTCTATACTTTTCTCAGGCTCTCAAGGCTATTTTTTCATGTTCTTGAAACTATTCCTCTTTCCAAGCAATTTCCTTGCAATTTTGCTATAACACAAAAGCACAGGGTGGTTGCAGAATAAGTGAGGTGTGATATTTGGTCAGATCATATTAAACCACTTCCTATTTAGAAAGAAAAAAGTGGAGCTCTTGTTCATTTAATTGTACATAAACATGTTCTTTGAGGCTGAAGCAAAGCTGACTGGTTTTCGAAGTGAAAATAAAATAGAAACTACTCTAGGAGTTATTTCTAAACAGAATTTCTCTCTAATCCTAATTTAATAGAAATATACATGATCAATATTTAATTTTTTTTCATGCATAGGAATGCTACATTTTGTAGGATTTGACATTTTCAGCTATCGAGAATTTACTACATATTGTAGATGGAAATACCACTACTAAAAACAGAATACTGTAAGAAGAATGATTTTGTTTGTTTCCAGTGGCTGTTAATATACTAGAACAATTTGAAAATAATACAAGTGAGGAATTTCATGGGAGTAAGGTTAGAACTGTAATCTGCAAGTTATCTCAGTGTAAATGCTGCAGCAACAAGCACCAAAGGCAAGTATTCTGGGGCAAACAGGAAATGGGTTAATTAAAGGAATAAAGTGGTAGAGAAAAGCAAAAGATAAAACCTGGGTGTAATACTCATGATTGAGTATCAGTTGTACAAGAGTTTAAGTTGATTACCCATTTATAAGAGAGGCCAGTGAGTTAGAAAGACGGTGTTGTTCCATCTTGTTCCAACATATCATTTACATTCTACTTGGGTAGGATAGCTGGGAAATGAGACAAGTGTTGTATACTGGAAATTAAAGTTTTACCTTGAGGTGACATGTGCCACCTTTCTTCAAAGCTCATTAGTGAAACTAGTCAAATGGTTTTCCTAACTGCCAAGAGTCTGGGACGTAGAATCTGCCATGTGCCACGGAAGGTTACTGGATAGAATACAGGATGTCCACTTCAATTTTATTTTAACACACACACCTTAAAAAACAATTTTTAGTATGAAATAGCATATGCAAACATATCTTTTGTTGATCAGAAATTCAAATTTAACAGGTTCCTAATTTGGCTACTCAGAAATCAAGAACTGGATGTTGACAATTACCATTAATGTCCCCCACAATCTTGTTTTTTCTTTTTTATCCATAACAAAGTATTTGTTTCACACTCTTTCTCCCACAGTGCACACACTCGCTTTTCCCACGTGACAGACACCCACGTTTTATCAAGTTACAGTTCAGAAGTCCTGAACAGCGAGAAAGGTGCAGTTGTGTTTCCATCAGGTACAATTTTTCCAGGTCTGTGTACTAAAAAGACCAGCATTCTGAGGTATGCACAACGAATGTGCAATTGTGGAATACGGGCACATCAACTGAAAGAAAACATTCTCGGGTGGCAAAACAGGAAGGGTGACACAGTAATTACAAGTTCTGACATCTCACTTGACAATCTGAGGATGCCTGTCTTGGAACAAAGAAATTCATTAGTTAGTCCCCGGTACTGCTTTCTGCAAGGAGCTGCCATGTACATGGTTTTTTTGTTTTTTGTTTTGACACTTTCAGTCTTTTCAGAGTCCCCTCTTTCATCATTTACCTTATTTGATGTAGTTAGTAAGTCTATTTGGGGGGGTGGGGGTGGGTGGCTACATAAGGTTTACAGCTTTATTTGCACACATTCAAGTACTAAGACAAGAAACATAATTATATGTATATATTCTTCTGTGGCTTGTAACTCGATGACCACATGTAGGCCATCTGAATCATTCAGTTTGGGTAGCAAAGTCATGTTCAAAGACTTAAATTTTTGCAAGGTCTCAAAGTGATACTTTGCTGAAATAATCAAGAATAAACAAAACACACTAACATTCTGACTCATTCCAAAATTTTCAATATAACTACAGATAGCCTTCTAAAGCTTTTCCTTTAATCTCTCTCTTTTAAATTTTATAATGTATTTTAGAGAAAATTTCTTTGAAAATAAATTATCTGCTACTTTGTCAGATACATGATTTTATGTTCAGATATATAAGAAAATATATAAGATCCAATATATAGAACTACAAAAATGATAGAACATTAAAAATTATTTTCTCCTGAGACATTTATATTTCTTTTTTAAGAACTGGGAAGTTAACTGATATTTAAAAATTTTTTCAGAAGCAGAAAGCCCCCAAATTTGCTACTATATTGTTGTGTTTACAGAAAAACATATTTGTAAGACAAAGTAATCATGCAACACTCCCTTTTAAAAATATGTACCAATAAAATGAGTTATTTTTTAATAATTAGATAATTGCATAGAAAGTGATCCTGCCCACCTAAGGAGAACAAAAGTCTTTTAAATTAAGATCATCATGTTTTTCTGATGGAAATTATATTGCAGAGACTAAATGTAGTTCTAATGAGGAGAATAAGTTCTATTGTATAATTTACTAATAACGGTCATACATCTATTAGATGAATTCCTTCTGCAATTTAATTGTTCTTATTTAAATGCATTTTTTTAGTTGTATGCAGAATGACATTGCAGATGTCAGTGGAAGAGACTTACGTGACTATGTCAATATAAATGAAATGAGAAATATGTGGAGCAATTCAGATGTATTTTTTTGGAGTGCATAAATTATTTTTTACATATTAAAAGCACTGCAAGGAATCACAGAAAAGAGTTTACAACTGATGGAAGTACTTATAGAATTGTATTTATAGTTGCTTTTACATTATGAAAATTATATAATTTATGATGTGGAAAAACCTGACAAATGCTGGTCTTATTCTGTTTTTGCAGTAGAACTTTCTCCCCTCAAAGTCTGTCACTATCTAAATAAAAATGTTAATTAGTATTGGCAGAACTTAGACATTTTACCTGGATATTATTGAACTCTAATCTGGAAAACGACAATTGCAAAAATATCCCATGTTTCAACACAAGACAAGTTTCTGGTTTAACGCATGCTGAGAGAAGTATTTTCAAATTAATATTTAATTTTAGCATTAGTAATGTGAAGTCATTTAAAATTACTATCTTCTATAAATAGATTGTCATAAATTTTTAAAATCAGACTATCCATTTATTACCCATATTGAGTTGAGTCTTAACAAGATTGATTCTGAGACAAGATTATGAAAAGAAGATTCTTTTATATTCTCGACAACTATGTCAAACTATGTGCAATTGTAAAGACTTATTGTGCATTACTTCCAAATCTGAGTCTATTCTTGAGTTTTTTATTTTGTAACATTGTTTTTTTCCCCCCTCTTATGGCAACAACTCTGCATTGTATAAATTATGGTGGATTTCTAACATCTGAAAAAGTTAGTGTTTCTTTATTCTTCTCTTTTGAGAATTACTTGTTAAATCTTATGTGTATATTTTACACCCAGTTTGATTGTTTAGAATGATAGCTTTGTACTTTTTGTTGCAACCAGGATCATATATAAATTTATATAGTGCTCATATTTGTGAATTAAATTTTTATCTGAGTATTTGTATTTTATTTTCTTCAAGGCTTTGCTAAGAATATGGCAATCATAGTTTTACATAAATGTTCGCATTTTAAATATTTATTTATTTATTTTATTGTTTTTAACAGAGAGAGAGAGAGAAGAGAGAGAGAGAGAGAGAGAGAGAGAGGAGAGAGAGGAGAGAGAGAGAGAGAGATGCAGAGACAGAGAGAGAACTGAACTGGGGAAACGCCCCAGTTCAGCATATGGGTCTGCATGGGCCAGGGCCGGGATTCAATCCTTGGTCCCCGGCGCTGCAAAGTGAGCGCTTAACCCACTGAGCCATCCCGGCTTCCCATAAAGTTAATTTCTATGTAATTATTGTTGGTTCTTTTCATTGCAATCTTTATACTATATATTTTCTTTTTTATTTTTTTAAAACATGTTAAAGATTTTATTTTATTGATTTTTGACAGAGAGAAACAGAGACAGAGAGAGACAGAGAGAAGGGGGAGGGCCCAGAGCAGTCTCCATAGTTGACATTAGTTTTCCATATAGTTTCACTCCACAGTCGGGCACGGGGCTGCGCAGGGCAGGAACTGGGCCAGGAGCCTCCCATATAGGTCCCAGCAAGAACTGAACTGGAGGCACACCCCAGTTCATCATGTGGGTCCACATGGGCCAGGGCTGGGATTCGATCCTCAGTCCCCAGGGCTTCAAAGCGAGCGCTTAACCCACTGAGCCATCTCAGCTTTCCCCTATATACTTTCTTAAACAGAAAAACAATTGCTTTTTATAAACTATTTCTCTCCAGATTCATTAATAAAGTCTTTATATGTGTAAAGTTTGCAATGTTCTCTTAGATTTTACAATTATATCAATCTACCCTCAATAAATACTATATTTAGATAACCATTTAAACTTCCCAAATTTGGGGGCTCATTGATCCTTTCCATTTTCAAAGCCATCAATGGCCAGTGAAGTGTTTCTTTTGTTACTTCATTCTAACACTAACTCTTCTCCCTCCAGCTTTCACATTTAAAGGACCCTTTAATTGTAATGAAATCATCCAGATATTTTAGAAAGATTTTTTTTATTCTAAGGTCAGTGGAATAACAACCTTATTTTTATTTTCAACTTTAATTCTCCTTATAATGTAACATAACATAGTCATGTGTTAAAGGATTAGAACATAAAAATCTTTGTGGGACTGTTATTTGTCTACCACAACTAATCATTATTTTCGCTGATCTGCTTATGCTGACAGGTAAATCCAAAATGTGAAAAATTTGATGTGAAAGGGGCACTTTCTATTATATTTCATATCTATGCATATTTAAATGTAAGGACATATATATTCTAATTTTATTATGTGTTCCATATAAATAAAAACAGGGTGTAGAATGTTAGCAAAAAAAACTTTATTATATATACAAGTAATTTATTTCTTTTTTAATCTCTTAATATGAAAGTTATATTGCTAGGTTTCCTAATGTAGAACTATATTTTATTTAAAACAGAAAAAATTGATCTTGTGATACTATTTCAAATATCAGATGGAGGTTTTGTTAATTTTACTTGAAGTTTTTGTTTTAGTATTTATAGGTAAGACACCTATTTTATTTCTAGAAGTATCTTTGTTGGTTTTGATAAAATGTATTTACTTTTCTAATACAACATATAAGCAAAGCTTTTATCCCTATTCTCCATATTAGTATGGTTATTGCTACTAGTGTAGAATGAACTGTAACTTAAATAGATGGTGGAATTCACCTGTAAAATAGTAGGAGCCTGGTGCCATTTTGAAAGTAAATACTTGAAAATTCTTTTCGCATTTCTTCCATAGGAATTATCTGTTTTGAATTAAAAAAAAAAGTTTATTATTATGTATTATCTATAGTAAATCACTAAATCAAATTTCTTCAAGATTTTCAAATTCTCAACAAATTTAAAATGAACTCTAATAATGTTTCTCACTACCAAACAACCAACAACAATCTTATCTGAGTATCTGCATTTCTATATTCTGTGTCAAAATGTACAAACTTCTGAAGGTCTGCCTATAACTGAAATCTTTACTTATTAAGGTCCTACATAGGATCAACAGTTTACTTAGCGAAACTCTGACTGGTGAGCATAGATCTCTTTTATTATAATAACAATAGATTGTTTGTCTTTCTAATTGAGATTCTTAGAGGTAGACTCAGCGTTCTTTGACATATATGAACTAAGTTTTCAAGGATGCTACAAATTTATTTATTAATTAATTTATTTGTTAAGATTTATTTTATTGTTTTTGACAGAGAGAGGTAGAGACAGAGAAAGACAGACAGAGAAAGGGGACTGGGATGTGATCCTAGGACCTTGGAGCTACAAAGTGAGCACTCAACCCACTGAGCCATCCCGGTATCCCTTAAAAATTTAAATAGAATAAAATGTCACGGAATGATGACATCACCATTGAACAACTAAATTAAAAATATAAAGCTGAAATTATTGTTTACTATAGTACAGTGGGGATACTGGTTGGACATGGTTTCTTTAAGCAGAGTATCACGATGATCATATATTATTGGGTTTCCTGGCAGCATGAAGTGAAAATATTGGTGGATTTTTTAGGAATCAGAGATTTCCACCCATCATATATAAAAGTGTATTTCTTGGTGTGATTATCATGTAGTAGTTAGAACGTGACAGCATAGTTATGCCTTCCTAATTAGCTGACTTTCAGAAGATAGAGACTGAAACTGGTTTATTTAATGAAAGCATATTCACTGAGCCAGTTGTCATTGATAGAACAGTTTTAAACTTTCCTGGTGAATACTTGTTACCATGGCTACAATATGATATTCTGCTCCTAATTCAGTGGGACATTTTTGTTCTCAGTCACTCCTTTTGGTGCTGCAAGAAGAACAAGCAAGTGCTATCCAGATCTTCACATTGTTTATTTTCTTTATAGGTGAGGTTTCTGAAGGCATTTGATGTCCAGTTTGTATATCATTCAGCATGATTTTATCCAATATTTAGCATAAAATTTGTTTTTTAGGCAATTGAAAGAAAGGTACAGAGATTTCCCATATCCTACCTTACCTCCCACATGCATACCCTCCACCATTATCAATACCGCCCACTGAATTAGTACATTTGTTATAATTTATTCTACTTGGATACATCTATACCACCCAAAGTTTATAATTTATGTTAGGGATTACTCTTGATGTTGAATATTCTATGGGTCTGAAAAAATATATAATGACCTGCATCTATCATTACAGAATTATACAGAGTAGTTTCACTGCCATGTAAATTTTTTGTTCTTTTAATATTCTTCTCTCTCTAACCCCTGACTTTTTTATCTTCATAGTTTTGCCTTTGCCAGAATGACATACTATATAATTGGAATTTTACATTATGCAGTCTTTTCAGACTGTCTTCTTTTATGTAGTAGTTCGTATTTATTTTTCCTCCATGTCTTTTCATGGCTTGATAGCTCACTTCTTTTAGGAAATGAATAATATTTTATTGTCTGGATTTCCACATTGATTAATCTATTTGCCAACTGACAAACATCTCGGTTGCACTCAAGTTTTGGAATTATGAATTCCAAATAAATGAATTATGACTAAAGCTGCTATAACTATCTGTGTGCAGGATTTTGTGTAGACTTAAGTGTTTAACTCCTTTGGGTAAATACCAATGAGCATGATAGATTTTACGGTACGAGTGTCTTCAGTTTTTGTAAGAAACTGTCAGACTACCTTTCAAAGTGTCTGTGTGATTTTGAATATTAGTGAAAACTTCAGAATAGTTGGCAAATAACTCTCCCCAAACCTATGAACTAAGAGACTTTATTAAACTCTAGACTGGCTTCTAGGAGCATAAGACTGTGCTTATAGGACAACCCCCAAAATCCCATTAAAATGCCTGCCTGAGAGAGCTCAATGCAGCCAGGAAAATTTACTGTTTGTTTTAGTCAATATCTGATAGGCCCCTGACCACCCTCTCTTGAGCATTTACTAAGAGGGCTTACAATTTTGAATATATATCTTCTACATATCAGAATTGTGTTTGCCAAAGACCTGAGGGTCATTCCTTTGAAATATAATTATCAGGAATGACACCTCTGTCTCCCAGTCTCTGTTAGAGGAAAAATTACTAACTTCAATAGAAGTCAGCAGACACAGCTGGCCTAAGGTCATTTCCACTAACACGTTGTAATTTTTTCACCTCAGTTGCTCCACTGAGCTCTTGCGCTCTAGCCTTTCTCATTCCCCCTTTTAAAAAGCCCATCATCTCTGAAGAAATTGGAATGGCGATGACACCTTTCTTATACTGTCTTATAATTGGTGAATGAAAACTGTTTTCACTACATTAACTAGTATTTGGTTGTGTTTATTTTTGACACAAGCAGTGTACACAGGTTCCTCTTGATGAACATCCTTGCCTATATTTGAAATTTTGATGTTTTGGATTTTAGCTATTCTAATTGGGTGTGTAATTGTATTTCCCCACAATTTTAATTTGCATTTCTGGCACTAGTGCTTGTGAATTCCTGTTCCAGTAAATTGTGATCCCCTGTATTTATCTGTAAAATTTTTAAATTTGGGAGAAAGTGGTTTGCCTTTTAATAACACTTCTCTTATAAATTTAAGATGAATACAGTTATGTCAAATAATCATATTTTGATCAATAACAATCTGCATATATGATGGTGGTTTCATAAGATTATTTTGGAGTTGAATATCCTGTAAGTCAGGGGTCCCCAACCCTTGGGCCACAGACTACTACTGGTTTGTGGCCTGTCAGGAACTGGGCCACACAGCAAGAGGTGTGTGCCAACTTAGTAGGCAAAGCTTCATCTGTATTAACAGCTGCTCCCTGTTGCTCATATTCTCACCTGAGCTCTGCCTCCTGTCAGATCATTGGTGGTATTAGATTCCTATAGGAGTGCCAACCCTATTGTGAACTGTGCATGTGCACCTCTGGTCCGTGGAAAAAAATTGTCTTCTATGAAACTGGTCCTTGGTGCCTAAAAGGCTCGGGATCATTGATTTAAGAAATAGCAAGAGGGGAAGCCAGGATGGCTCAGTGGGTTAAGCGCTCACCTTGCAGCCCTGGGGACCGGGGATCGAATCCCGGCCCTGGCCCATGCGGACCCATATGCTGAACTGGGGAGTTCCCCCAGTTCAGTTCTCATCGAGGTGATACCCCGGCCCAGTTCCTGCCCTGTGCAGCCCCGTGCCCACCTGTGGAATGAAACTATGTGGAAAAACCAATGATGTGCAACTGTGGAGACTGTTCTGGGCCATCCCCTTTCTCTCTGTCTCTGCCTCTGTATTTCTCTCTCTCTCTGTCAAAAACAATAAAAATAAATCTTAAAAAAAAAAAAGAAATAGCAAGATATGTGGTTCAGAAAGATATATTTTTCTGTGATGGGAGTAATATCTATGGAGCTTGGAAGTAGAATCCCTGACACAGCACCACAATTTTGGGTACACAGATTAATCACAATCAGACACTGCTTTGCTTCATCACAGAGGGGTCCATCCTATTTCTAGTGCTATTAATAGATATTCAGAGAATGCTACAGCCTTCCTAGATCTAGCTTGATGGTCTTCAGAGTACATTTCTGTACATTTTTTGTTGAGGACCTAAGATTCTGTATAAGGCCACAAATCCACAGCAGCTATCTTAACAAGTATTGAGTGCCACCAACATTTTAGTAAAAAAAATTCTCTGCTGGAGTGTAGCCAGCTTGTCCCTGTATTTTGTGTGTACACCCTTTGGCTTCCCTGGGCCACATTGGAAGAAGAGTTGTGTTGGGCCACACATAAAATACATTGACACTAATGATAGCCGATGAGCTAAAAAATAACGCAAAAAACTCTCAAAATGTTTTAAGAAAATTTACGAATATGTGTGGGGTTGTGTTCAAAGCCATCCTAGGCTGCCTGCAGTCCACGGACTGAAGGTGGAGAGCTTGATGTAAAGCATAGATAAATTCTATTTCTTCTATCAATTCGGTGCCAGAGAGGACCCTTTGTGCTTGATAGGGTCAATGGAACCAAAAACTGATTTCCAAAGTCTAAATATTGAGTACAAAGTTCCATGTAAAGTACGTTCACATTTTTTTTGAATACTACAAAATTCCTTAATTTGACCACTACTCCAACATTCAATGTCAAAAATCACATTATCACAAGTTTCCTATATTCCCTTACCTATTCTTCTTGATTTCTATATTCCTACTGAGCCTCAGTTCACCTTTCATTCCTTCCTGTCAACCCCTATCACAAATTTATGCTTTGCTCAGCCAGTTATTTCTTAATATTTCCAAACAATCCAGCTCACATCCTTGTTCATGAAACAGCATTAACAGCTTTGATGTACTGTTTCTGATCCTGTTGGAAGGAAATTGTACAGTCTTTACAAAATCTTTAGTACTATATAGGAATGTCCAAGAACTTCACAGTCACTTACCACTTACACGTTAACTCACTTGAAGCAACTTCCAGTCCTACAAGTTCCATTCCTGGTAAGGGCTCTATACAGGTATACCATTATTTTGTCTTATTTACTGTGTTTTTACTGTACCATTTCTATGTTTAGAAATATTTAGTTACATAAGTATAGTATCTAGTACAGTAACATGCTGTATAGATTTTTAGCCTAGAAGCAATAGGTTATATCATTTTGCCTGTGTGTGTATTAAGCCATAATGTATTCCATCTAGGTGTCTGTAACTGCACTATATGATGTTCACACAATGACAAAATTGCCCAGTTGTACCTTTCTCAGAAATTATCCCTCTCATTACATGACACATGATTGTAGTTGATTTTTCAGTTTGCTCAGTGTTTTTACTTAATAGGACAGAGTAATGACTTCCAAGCTTATACACTGGACCAGTGACCAGAAGTTCTATTTTATTTTATTTTTTTCTTAACCATTTGTTGAATACTTTGCTAGGATAGTGGCTTGGCAGAGACATTTATGAATCAGAACAGATATAGATCACCTGTGATACAAACAAATATTGCTAGGAATCTTATATAAAGTGACTAGAAGATAGTCCAGAATTACAACTCAAGCTTTTCTATGCTTGATTAAAAAATAAGTCCCAGTAAATTCTTTAATATACCATATGTATCAAGGTTGACCTTTTTTTTTGACAAAATAGTGAAAAAGTTGTTCATGAAATAAAAGATTAAATTGGAGTCTGAAAAAGCAACATATTAGTGGTACCATAAATAGTTAGAGACATTAAAATTATGAAGTTGATTCTCAAGAAAATTTCAAGAAGAAATGAGGTCAAGACAGTCAAATTATGTTGGGACACTTTGCAAAGATTGGTGTCATCAACTTGTGTAATTACTATGCAACATGAAGTGTACCACATAGAAAAATTACCTTTATATTGAATTTTTTAGTCCAGGATTTTATGTTTTAGACTTGGATTAACTCAGAATTCTTCTTAGGAAATCTATCAACGTGACTGTTGTGTATTTTGGTGACTATTTTCAATCCAAAATTTTAAAAGTGATCAGAATTACACAAATATATGATTCATTTGTTTATTAATTCATTTATTGATATATTTATGCAAGTATTATTTTTACAATAATATTTAACATCCATTCTCTTTCATTTTAATTATTTTTAATTTCTGCTAGTAATGATCTTTTGAATGACAGTTTCATATCCTTCAAATTAAGAAAAGTTTTTTTTTATTTCATATCATTGAAGTTCATCTAAGTCAAAATGTGTCCTAATGATTCAAAATCCTTTTTTTATATAAAAGAAAATTTAATATTTAAAAAGTGGAAAGATAATTTAGTCTATCCTTTTCAGAAATAACTTTTTAAAAGTTATACAAATTTTATTATTTCTTAGACTTTTTTTTATCTCTATATCTTTCTACACTTTTTATTATGTTTCATAATGTAGCACTAATTTGCTTGCCATCTTCCTTCTCTGGTTGGTCGTTCCATATAACCACTGAGTTAGAGGTATCCAATCTGCTGTATAATTTGATAACCATAATACACTGTAATATGAAAAGATAAATAAATTTAATATTAGTAACAGCAGTTGCCACTTTACAAATTATACTCTGTAAACAGCTAGCTCCCAAATATCCTAGAAATCTGGCGATATCTTCTTGGTTGGCCCTGTATTTTTTAGCTACAGTGTCCATTTGTGTTTTTGCTAATTTAATTTTTCCTTTGGTTTTAATCTGTAGTTCTTTGTTGCTGAATTCTATACCTACCTCTGTGTGTTACTTTAGTAGAAAGTTGGCAGATAGGGAATTCAATAAGCACCACAATTTTATTTTAAATAGAAGTCTTTTATCTCCTTAACGTGCCCTTTACACTTGAAATTTAGTTATATGCTGATCTTCATTCTACTTCTTTGAATATTTATCACAGTTTCTACTTTTTCTATTAATCTCTTCTTCTGCAGTGTTTTTCTTAAAATATACATATTATCAAAACTTATATCTTTTATATAATTCTCATACCACACATTCCCTTTTTAAATATTTTTCTCTACCAATGACTTTAATAGCACATATGTGCTCTTACCTTTTATGTCTTTATATCCATACACATACTAAATTCTGTTATTAAATGCAGTAACTGGTACATAGCTATCTGATAGGACTTTACCCATATTTAAAAATATTATATATATATACACATATATATATATGTATATATATATACACACACATATATATATATATATGTATATACATATATACACACACATACACACATATGTATAATTCATTAGATCACTAACTATACCATTTAAATATAGTATATTTTTTGGACCTTATGGAAAAGGATATATGTATAAGAACAATTTGTATATAAAATAGCATTTACATTTAGAAGTATTTTATGGCATATCTGAAGCATTTATATATACATAATAAATGCACAAAAATCACATAATCATAAAAGAATTTTTAAAGTTAATTATTTGTTTTTACAATGTTATTTATTATGGCAATGTATTCTCTTTTATCTAATATGTATCTTACATATATTTAGTATGCCAAATGTTTATTTAAAAATTGGGGAAGCCTGGATGGCTCAGTGGGTTGAATGCTTGCTTTGCAGCCCTGAGGACCGAGGATCAAATCCCAGTCCTGGCCCATGTGGACCCATGTGCTGAACTTGGGTGTGCTTGCCTTCCAGGAGGCCCTCAGTTTGGTTCTCATCTCCCAGTTTGGCCCCTGGCTTGAGGGGGAACACCTCTCATGTGGGAGCCCCTCAGCCCAGTTCCTGCCTTGTGTGGCCCCTGCCTACCTGTGTGTAATAAAACCATATTGAAAACTGATGATGCACAACTATGGAGACTGCTCTGGGCCCTCCCCCTTCTCTCTGTCTCTCTCTGTCTCTGTCTCTCTGTCTCTGTCAAAAACAATGAAATTAAAATTGAAATAAAAAATTGATGGTATTTTTATATTCATTTTTCTAATTTCTGGCAAATTTTAAAAGAATTTATGTATTCTCAAACAATTTTGGTCAAGCTCCAACAAATTTATTCTACATGTAAATTTTTTAAGAGTTGTTGATGTATAGTTGTTTAATGCAACTTAAAATTCATTGAACTTAGAAATCACATAATGTTTTTTTGCACTATGATGTCATGATCATAATACATATTAATATGGAAAGACACATAAATTTAATTTTAGCAATACATATTGCCCCTTTAGAATTTAACCATTGAAAACAAATTTCTCTCCAGTATGCTAAAAAGATATCTAAATTAATAAGAAGCAATATCTCAGTAAATATGACTAAGCTGGTGGTGCAAACAACGTGGGTTGTAGCTTCTGAAACAGGCAAATGAAAGAACAAAGTTTAAAATATGTGCCTGGAAAATTAAGAATAGTATTACCAAAAATAAAAAAACAAAAATGGACATCAAGCAAATGAAAAAAGAAAAAAACTAAGGCAACAAATATATTCAGAATTTCAGTTATGATGAATTTCTGGTAGCAAATATATTAAGATGTTGATTATCACTACATAATAAAATATGAACTTCTGTCATATAAAGTATTTTAGAAAACGATTCTAGAATGCTATAAACTATGATATTATATGCTTAATTTAAAGTAAACTACAAGATGAAAGTGTATATATCTTTTATTGTAACAAAGTTCAAGCAAAGTTCAAAGATAGCTTCCTAATTACTCATTTGAATATAAATCTTGAAAAAGTGATCAGTCTATATAAATTTTAATATAAATGTCTTATTTCTTATTCTGTTATATTTGGGATACATTATAGTGATTACAAAATTTTTCTTTACATACAGCTAAATAAAAGAAAAAAGAAAAAGAAAAATGAAACAAATGGAATAACAAAATCTTAATCTCAGGTCAAAGTTTTTATTTAGAATAAAAACTTCCATATTATTATTATATGTTTATTTTATCTTGAATATTTTTAGAACAATGAACTGCATTATGAAAAGTGTTCTTTTGGAATATCATGATAAAATAACTGCATGTATACTAAATAAAGAACAAAAAAATTTATGTCATATTTCTAGGATAAATAAAAAGAGAAAATATATACAACTATAATAGGGTAGGCAAGTCTTAGTGGTAGATTTTAAATGTACCACAATTGAGAAAGCTAATATAAATGATTATATTTTAATTTAATCCATTTTTAAATATTAAATTTTAATTTATCCTCTGGACAATATCTGGATGATTAGTGTTGTGTATTTGTTTCTGGCTGAGAAAATATATTACGATTTAGAAAATCTGCATTCAGGTTAATAAATTAAAGGATTTTTTTTTATGAAACTTGAAAAGTTAAAAATTTTTTTTATGAGGAAACTAGACTTTATTTTCCAAATGCAACTTTTCTTAAAACTGGCATCATTACTGATTTCAATTAAGTTCATCACAATGAAAGCAATAACAAAATATTTAAATTAATTTGGTTAACTTGAAAAGTTTGAAATTCTTGTCAAAATAAAAATTTTATAGCAGTTTAGAGATGGTGTATCTCTAATAATCAGGATTTTTTTCCAGGATAATTGGAATATTGGTCTTGCAATTTACAAAGAGACAGAATAGGGATGAAAACAAAAAAAACGTACTGAAAAAAAAATGTAACTATAATCAAATAGCATTAGTAAAATGAAAAAGTTATTTATTATGGAAAGAAGTCTAAAACAATTCTCAAATTAGAACTCTTGCATATAATGAAAACATGTTTATCTTAACGTATTAAAAAATTCTAGAGGACATAGGAATTACATGCCTCTCCTTATCATCAATAGCT
>PVKE010008978.1:0-46125 GCA_004027555.1 Craseonycteris thonglongyai | reverse complement strand
AACTGTCTAATTGTTACCAACCAATGTAACCTCATCAAATTTAACAATAAATTAAAAAAAAAAAAAATTAATCTTAAAGAAATAGTCTAACAGGGAAAAGAGATCCAAAGAGATCCAAAGAACATTTCCTTAAATGGCAACAAAGTTAGAAACTTCCTAAATGTCAGAAAATAAAGAATTGTTAAATAAAGTATGAAGCAACCATAAATGACTACAGTGCAGCCTTTACAAATAATGATGCAGATACACTTACTGATGTGAAGGGCATTTTTTATTAGGCAAGTTACACTTCCGCATGCTTAGTATGCTCCTATTTTGTTATATGTATTTATACACTCATTCACATAGAATATACCTGTAGAATGTACACAAAATAAACATGATTTTTTCATGCAAAGGAGATGGGTAATTTTTTTCTTTTGTTATTCTGTGTTTTCCAACTTTCTGCAGTGAACATAGATTTCTTACATAAAGAAATTTTTAATATTTAGAAAAGATTGCAAATATCAATTAAAAGAATAGCTGGTTTCCACAGAGAAGTTGTAAGAAAGGACTTCTTTTCATCAATGAATTGAAAGTAAACGCATTTTTACCAGGAAAAAAATAAATCTTTTATTTTGCTATCTTGCCTGAAAAGCAGAAAGCTACAGTGGAAAATGCTGATATATCTAGTGAAGACCACCGGCCATTTTATGCCTTGTTCAGTCTTTCATTTAACTGTTCCTTCATTGATTTAGTCAACCCCTGATCAGACAGCAGCTGAGAGATGACAGCTCAGTGGTGGTGTCTCTGAGGGGTGCCGCTGGTTCCTGGGACAGAACTGTCCTGGGTAACGCCTACATCGGGCAGGTCAGCATATTCTGAGCTTGGCAAACGCTGAAGCTTGACTTTTTTTGACACCTAAAAGTAATCTAACCCTGGAAAAATTTCTATTTGCTAAAATTTACCGAAAACTGCAAAGTGATGCAGATAGCTAATTGATTGATTTATAAGAGGAAGCCCAGCCAAATAGAGCAGAACACTCCAGTCATTAGAACAGCACTTGTGTTCCCCTTAGACACACTATATGGGAGAGCAAGTGACAGGTCAGAGAAGTGTTTTAGAAAGCACATTCTGACAGCTGTGCAGGATAAATTAAAGGGGTGTCCATCTGTCCTAATTTGCCTGGGACAGTCCTTATTGATGCCTGCTTTCTGAGTGTAACGTTTAATAACACCTCTGTTTCACTCTCAAGAGTATCCCAGTTTGGTTAACAAATTATATGTCAGCTTAATTGGAAATGACAGTTGTAGGGCCTGGAAAACGAGTTGTTAGAAGATCATTGAAAAAATCCACTAAAGAAACAATGACAGCCTAAAACTACACTGTAGAAATGGGATTAGAGAGAATGAAAGGAATTGAAGTGAAGCAAATCTAGGTGGTAGAAGCTGTAGGAATTTGATGAAGCATTGCACCTGAAGGCTGAAAATGTATGACTTCGACATTTCTGCCTTGGAAAATTGGGGTATGGTGATTCTAAAAGAAAGTTTAGAAAGAAAGATTCTAGTCTGGTTTTTAAATTGTTGGGTTTGAGGTATCTGAGGGATATTCATGAAGAGGTCCTTACAAGCTTCCAAAAATAGGTGTCTTGAGTGCAAAAGAAAGTGTCTTAAGAGGAATAGGATTTGGAGTCGTCCAAAGCATGAACTCTGTATATATGACAGGACCAGTACAGAAGTATATGCTGGTATATAAGAATGGGGAACTGGGTGGGCAATGCTTACAGAGAAAGTAATTAACTAAAAAAGAGATAAATGAAATAACAAAAAATTAAATATATAGCAAAAGAATATTAATTATGAATATCTACTGATTACTAAGTATGTGTCAGATTAGTTAGACACTTGATTCGTAGTATCTCACTTTGTCACACAATAACCTTATAATAAAGGTACTATTTTCAGAGGAGACACACAAAGAAGACAAGAAACTTGCTCATGGACTGACTCCAGGCAGTCTAGTCCTGAAACCGGGTACTTCACCCCTGCACTCTACACTTTCTCAGGAGGCATCTGGGAGTATAATTAACACTCTCTGGGTCAGCCTTGCAAAAGGATATTGCATCACCAATGTTTTCCTGCAAAAGACAAAGAATTATTTCACTTAACATAATAGCCTGTAAGTCCATCCATATTGCCACAAATGGTAAGATTTCATTCTTTTTTATGGCTGAGTAATATTCCATTGTATATATGCATTACGCCTTCTTTACCTATTCATCCATCAATGAGCACCTAGGTTGTTCCCATGTCTTGGTTATTGTAAACTAATGCTAAAATAAACATAAAAGTGTATATATCTTTGCAAATTAGTGTCTTCGTTTTCTTTGGATAAATCTCCAGAAGTAGAATTGCTGTTATATGATACTTCTATTTTTAAGTTTTTGAGGAAACTACATAATGTTTTCCATAGTAACAGATGGCTACTAGACTTATTAGTCAAGCTTTAAAAAGAAGGAAATCATGTCATATGAAACACCATGAAGGACATTATGGTAAGTGAAATAAGACAGTCATAGAAGGACAAACTGCATGATACCATTTATATGAGAAATCTAAAATAGCAAAACTCATAGAGGCAGAGTATAGAATGGTCATTGCCAGAGGCTGGGGGGGGGGGGGGGGATAAATAGCTGCTATTTACCAAGTGAAAGTTTCAGTTATACTAGATGAATACATTCCAAAAATATGCTATACAACATCATGCTTACTTAATAATACTGTATTGTGTACTTAAATTTTTTGTTGCAAGGGTATATCTCGTATTAAATGTTCTTACTACAATAAATAAATAAATAAATAGAGAACAAAAAATTAAAGAAAAATGAAATAGCAGTCTAACTAACCAGAGAAGTAGGGCTTGTGATAGTGGAAATGAGAGGTGACAATTCAACTGAGTTAGAGATGGAAGAAATTTTTGCCACTTATAATACTCAGTATCTTTCCTAGAATTCTTGAAAGCTGTGTGCCCTAAGAGTCTGCATGACATTAAGGAAACAGAATAAAGCATTAAAATTTTTAGTTAAGAGAAAACAGTTTTTCAGCCTGAGATTTCTCAGGAATTCTCAAATTCTGTGGATTCAATCTACCTACAATGGGGGGTATTATAGGTTTTTTCCCCCAGCTTTCTTCAGGCATAAAAATTGACAAATCAAAGTATATATGTTTAAAGTATACAATATGATGTTTTGAAATATGTATACATTGTAAAATAATTACTACAATCTAGCTAATTAACATATCCATAACCTTGCATAGATATGAAGGCCCTTAATGTCTTTTTCTTGCCTAATTGCTCTGGCTACAAGTTCTAATACTATGTTGAATAGAAATGAAGAGGGTATCTTTGCCTTAATCCATATCACAGAAGAAAAGCTTTCAGCTTTTCACCATTGCGTATGATATTACCTGTGGGTTTGACCTTTATTATATTGAGGTACATTTCTTCTATCTACTGTTAGATAGAATGTTCTGTATACCAGGGCTGTCTGGAAAGTATCCAGCCATGTAACCATGCTTGTTATATTGACAACGGCTCAATTTTTCCTGGACAGCCCTCATATGTCTAAGCCCACTTGATTTCTAGTGTTATTCAATCCTCAGTATATTGACAATGGCTCAATGTTTCCCAGACAGCCCTCATATGTCTGTTTATTTGATTTCTAATATTATTCAATCCACTGTTTTCTTATTGATTTTTTTTCTAGATGATTTATCCATTATCAAAAGTGAGGGGCATTTATATTTTATATATTTTCTGTTCAATTTCTTGGTATAACTTGGTCATAGGGTACATTATGAATTGAATGTTGCATCCATCACAATTTATATGTTGAAGTCCTAACCCCCCAATATGATAATTTTGGAAGTGGGGCCCTAGGAACATAATTCAATTCAGGTTATCTCATGACGGTGGGGTCCTCAGGATGGGATTTGTGTCCTTATAAGAAGAGGATGAGACACCAGTGCTGGCACCTTGAGCTTGCACTTCACAGCCTCCAGAATTATGAAGAATACGTTTGTTGTTTAAGTCATCCAGTCTATGGTATTTTGTTATAGCAGCCAAATGTGACTAAGACATTATGCATTCACAAGTTTCTGATACTATCAAGAGGGCTAGTGAATTAATATAATTGCTTAGAGCAATCCATAAAAAATGGCATGATAGATTGTCCTATATATAAGAAGCTGAAAGCATGAGCATCAATGAAATCACCTATAAAATAAATGTAGTTTGAGAAGAGAAGAGCGCTGAGACTGGAACCTCAGGAAATAAGATTTACAAGTAGGAAAGAGCCAAAAAAGCCTTATAAAGATCTACAAAAAGAATCCAAACATAGAGATGCCCATAAATTGCAAGTGTTGAAACAGGAAAAATTAAATTAGCTTGTATTATAAATACAACATAACCCAAGTTTGCTTAGTGGAGGCTCAGATCCACTATCATTTTAGGGCTGAAACTCTTTCCCCCAGCTTCTGAAAGTATGGACAACTGACAGCACACAACTGACAACTCACAACTGAGCCCTGCTGAGGAATGCCATTCTGCCCAAAGTCAGAACTCCTTCTGTGCGGTCAGCTTGCATCAAAAAACTAGTCAGCACCAGGGTTCAAAATCTCAAAGTTTCCTATATAATCAACTGAGATCTTCTTTGTAACTGCCCAACTTCTCCTTCTGACCCATCCTGCTTCCTTCATTTCCCCAACATGTTGATCCTCAGACAGATCCCTAATTAAGCCCCTATATGCACATCTGCATCCCATAGTCTCATTCCTGGGAAACCTGACCTGGAACAGCTGCCATCATGCCTATTGCAGAACAAAAATGTGACACAATTTGATCTCTGTTCATTATGAAAATGAATTACTACAGATAAGTAATTAGCAGAGTGCCTGGTGATAGCAAAGGTTCACCAAATGTTAGGAACAGCAATCATAAAGGGTATAACACTTCCAGGGCTAGATTTAGCACCTGACTGCCAACTAGATAAATTTCAGAACAAGCAAAACAGTGCCAAAAGAGAAGTGGCCACATTTATTTTCTGACTTAATTCTGAAAAATTGTAAAATTAGATAGTCTCATTAAAGTGATTCAAAATGAGCTACACTTTAAACTGTAACTCCCAGCAAGTGTATTTCTATTTGAGTACTAAAAGACCCCAAACACTGTGCCCCACTCCCTCATCTCTGCAGTTTCAGAAATCATTTTAAATGCCATTTAATGTCAGAAGTACAAGGAGAAGATAATGAGTTTTACCTAAATAATTCAAAAGTAAAGCACTGCCCTAAAAACTGATATAAATTATTCCACAAACAAGGTAGAATTGTAGTCATATCACTTTGACTTTTCCAGTTAATCACTGAAGTCCCCTTCCTCACCATCAGCACCATCCACCCATCTGCTATACTAAGAGCAGAAAAACTTAGGGATGCCTTCTCCTTTTGAGGTACCCAAGAGCTCTTAAACATAAATTGAGTAACAGTGGCACTCAACACACCTCTCCCCACAACCCCACCAGGGTGAGATGCACTTACTTCTCTCTCCCACAGGGGATCACTACTGGCGACAGATCCTAAATCAGCCTGACACCGGCATTTCAAAGTATGGCAGAAAACTGACTCAAACAAATTACGAATGAGCACATGACAAAACATTATTCAACTCATTCCTGGAAAACTGGGGCCAAGACCATTTGAAGAATCTGGGATGTTTGAGATTAGGTTTTTTTAATATTAGAATGAGATACTAGGTTGAATATAAAACTAATGATGTTCTATAGGGCATTAAAAACATAACCTTTAGAATTATCTTTTCTATAAGAAAGACCATTTTAATCTGTACAAAAAAAAAAAAATCTACCCATTACCTAAAACTTCAGAAAATCTGGGCCTTAATCTGTAGAAGATAGTAAATCAAATAATAATAAACTAAAGTAATTGTGTATTCTTGGGTGGCCCTTAAGCAGTGTTCCAACGTGACTGTGAAAGAACACACTCCCTCCCTTTGTCTTACTTCCAAGTTTTGGGTAATTATTAACAGCTGCATGGCTGGGCTGGATCTCTATATGGACCATATTGGTTCACAAAGATGAAGACCCCAGCGTCTATATGTTAAGCTTAGTCCAGAGTAACTCATGCTTGGGAACCCAAATTTTCACAGCCCAGCTTTTCCACCTCAAATACCCATCCTCCATTCAGAGCATCAGCCCACCCAAGGAACACTGTGTCAGGACTGGCCCTAGCACCACCATTTCATAAACCTGAAACCAGAGCCTTTAGCTCTTTCCATGGAGTAACCCAAAGCCACAGGTAACTTCTCATTTTCAACACAAAGGATCTGACTGTACTCCATTTTCCTGGATAATGCAGCCACACGCCTTACACTGCCCCCTGTGGAGCTCCCCAGAGATCCAGAGCAGTCCTATGTCCACTTGTGGTGTGTGGGATAGAGTGCGGCTGCCTTGAGCGGTTCCAAAGTTATTTTTCTGGCACCTCTGTCACTAGAAAAGAGAGGAAAGAAGCTAATCCCTGGAGGTACATAGTACTGATGAAGGGAAATGAGGTTGTCTTCTAAAAGCTCAATAGCACATAATGGACCAATAAAAAGAAAAGCAAAGCCAGAGACAAAATGACTCTTGGACCAGCAAGATCTAAATGAAGTGAACAATTAATACACAGAAGCTCCCTGGACTAACCAAGCCTTCCTAATGCAATGTGTCTGACCGGTAGCCCATCCTGCTGAATGCTCACTTCTGGATGACTAGCTCCTCTCTAATTCACTGGGTTGAGTTTAAGCATATGAGTCAATTATGTTTTTCTCCAAAAGAACTTAAATTAACTTATTTAATTAAATAATATGTAAACTGATGAAATCTGAGTGACAAAAGAATAAGAATTGTTGTTTCTATTCAATTTTAAACTTTGGAAAGCCTAAAAAGGTTGAGTAGGAAAAAGCAAACTGCTATCAAATAAAATACATGTAAAAAAACAAAACAAAAAACTATAAAATATCTGATGTGAGGGAAGGACCATAAAAATCCAGAAAGATGTGGTGATGGAGGGAGAGCTGATTCTGGGTGGTAAGCACATAATACAATGTGTAGATGATGTAATGTATAGTTGTACACTGAGAAACTACGTTGCCAACCAATGCCACCCCAATAAATTTAACAATAAAAAAGAAAAAGAATTCCAGAAAGATTCTGCCCTCAGGTTGGTTCATAAGCGTCCTTACATGGCTGTAACACACACACACACACACACACACACACACACACACACACACACCTTAGAAATCATAGAAGCTACATAATGGGCAATTTTTATCCCAAGCTTGCCCTACTCGCAACCCAGAATGGCTTTGAATGCAGCCCAACACAAATTCATAAACTTCCTTAAAATATTGTGAGATTTTCCTGTGATTTTTTTAGCTCATCAGCTGTCATTAGCGTTAGTGTATTTTATGTGTGGTCCATGACAATTCTTCCAATGTGGCCCAGAAAAGCCAAAAGATTGAACACCCCTGGTTATGCAATATAAACTGGAGTCAAAAATATGTGGTTTTTATGACCCTATATCAGAATATTAGGAGATGAATTTACACTGATACCTGTCAATTTTTTTTAATGTAAATATGTATGCATCATTTTTAACAATTCTTTAGTTTAGCCAATTTTGTTGTTTCCCTCACCATCTTCCACTTCTAATCTCTTCAAAGAAGAGGAGCTTCTACTATAAAAAAGAATGTGTTAATCCAAAGGAAAATGGAAGCTCTTCAGTCGTCCATGGAAATATGCAAGAAAAAGCATCAGAGGCCACTGTGAGCATTGCTGATCCCTCTCTGGCCATGTCCAGAGAAAAATGTTCTGTCATGGCTCAAGGATGCATCCTGATAGGTCTTATTATCCTTTATTTAAGAAATGGATATAACAATCAACTAGGCATGATGACATTATGATTGAAATCAGATAACTAAACATCCCGATTCTGATTGCATGACTCCAAGCAAATTCTGCTTATTTAGGACTACAAGGAAAGAGTATTGTGATCAGGCTAACAAATGTACTGTCTAATGAGGGTTATAATTCGCATTGTAGAGTAATAAATTGGCTCTCTGTATTTATACATGACACTGTTGTAAGCTTTGTTAAACCAAGTCAGCATCACTGAATCCAATCAACTCTGGGACACCAAGGAGTCAGTTTTTGACAATGCAATACTGTGATCCAGCTCCTAGGACACTAGTGAATTCTTTGAGGTAAAAGTCAGGTTGTGACATCCCATCTGGCATCCAGCCAGCCTTCTTACTCTGATTTGTTAAGTATAGTGATGTCTTTTCCATCAGAAATATCTGTAGACACACACACACATATATATACACACACTTTCATCTAAACACACTTCTGTCTTTTAACCCACATTTTAGTTGTGTCATCATACTTTAGTCATGGCACTCCTGTGGTTTGTTTCACACCAAGTTTTGTGTGGCATTCATACACACCACACACACAACACGTTTAGTGCCCTTCCATAATCATAAGCTATTTAAGGGCATTTTATAGCTAGATTTTATACCTCTTTCTCATCCCCCTTTCCATCCTGCACTGTGCCCTGAACATGGAGATTTCAATGCAAATAAACTTGGTGCTATAAATAGTTTTTTCTCATATAAGCTTACACCTTCAGTAATAATGGGAATTGAAGGGGAGAATAGCTATGAAATGTGTCATCACATATCTATTTCATAAATCTGAAGACACGAGTAGTCTGCCATATTCTAGAGGGCTATGTTCTTTAAAACTGCTGTTTTCAGTTCATTTTCCTCCTAGTATCACCAAGATACCTTAATTTCTTGCTTGGAAAAACAAAAAGTTTAATTTTTCCAACTATCTCATATCCTTTCTGCCTAAATTCTGTCAGCATAATTTTCTCTGGATAATAGCACTTTGTATCTTAGCAAAATCACTCAGAACTAACACAAGGACCTTACGGTAGACCTTTTCTTATTAATACCCAGAAGAAATGGTCCAAAGTAATACCAGCCCTTTAAAATCTGTTGCTTTTAAAGAGTCCCCGTTTTCAAGAGAACAGTAGGTCATAGGTCAGTTTTATGGGCAGAGCACCTCAGCTATTTGTTGTAATGCAATTACCAAACCAACTCAACCATTACATGATGCAGGGTCTGCTTCTCATTAGAATGAGAACATTTAAAAATAAGACAACTTTGTAAAACCTGAAATCTTTTCAGGAACCCCAAAATTTGTAGGAAGCCAGTATGTCTTATCTCTCTCTCCCCTCTCCCTGCTGCAGTTCCTGGATTGTGAGTTAAATACTTGGGTGTAGAGACTCAGCAGGTAACAATGGGAACTTATATGAACACCATTCAGGGTATCTGCAGATTTCTTTCCCTGAACACAATCTTTGGTTTTATGAGGAATGGCATTACAAATTGCTCAGCGTACCTTGATGTTTTCTGGAATCTTCTTTCTGCTCAACCAGCCAACTGGATTGAACTCTTCACTCTGCTTCCGCTCGTCATCTCAATGGAGATAGAGTAAAATGTCAACAGCCAGAATCTAGGCCATCAAACTAGCCCCAAAGAAACACAGTAACTAGATGCAAGTTAACACTAAAAGGATTTAGCATGCAAATAAAATACTAGGAGGTATGCGCATTTGTCAGCTGATAGTATAATTCAAAAATAAAGAAACAAGGACCATAAAAACTTGTCTTGGGTCTATCCTCTCATTTTTATTTCTTTCTTTCAGGTATCCATTTTGTTTTGAGTTTTTAACATTTGTTAATATGCTTTACGCTCAAATTTAGAAACAAATGAATTCTTAACATGAAATTTTTATTTATAAGTGCTAGATAGTGGAAGTTTGGGGGCTATAAGTGTCTCCCTGGACAAATGGGTCATTTCTGGGCTGAGGCACAAGAAGTATAAGATGAGCCTGGAGCATCATTCTGTGTGTGCCAGGAAATAAGAAAATAGTCAATGACTGATGAAAACATGCCATGAATAGTCTTATACTGCTCAAATTGTGGAAATTCTGAGCCTCAATTAAAATGAGAGTGACAAGTAACAAACCATTAAATAAGATAGGTATTCATGTGTGATGGTTAATTTTATGTATCAACTAGTCTGGACCACAGGATGCCCAGATAACTGATTAAATGTTGTTCCTGGGTGTGCATATGAGAGTGTTTACAGATAAGATTAGAACTTGAATCGGTGAACCTCAGTATTGCAGGTCCTCAAATATTGCTGTTTCACTAAATGTTGTCTAGTTGCAACATTGATGAGAGAAAACAAATCGATTTCTGCTAGAGCCACTGTCTGTGTGGAGTTTGTACGTTCTCCGTGTGTCTGTGTGGGTTTTCTTCAGGTACTTCTGTTTCCTCCCACATCCCAAAGATGTGCTTGTGAAGTGAATTAGTGTGTCTGAATTGTCGTGGTCTGAATGAATGTGGGTGTGTAGGTGTGAGTGTGCTCTGCGAAAGAAGGGTGTCCTGTCCAGGGTTAAATCCCACCTGGTCCCCTGAGCTGTCAGGACAGACTCAGGCCACCTGTAACGCTGAACTGAAATAGCAGATTGGAAAAGAATTCTCTCACTTGCTTTTATTAATCTGTCTTAAATGTGTTCATTGAACACAGTTATTTCGATGTTCAATATTGGAAGTGTTTGGCATCTTAATTTGGAAGTTTGGTGTTTTTGTGACCAGAAATGTAGTATTGGAACTTAACTCTGATCTATGTCAATTAGCCTATGCTGAAATTGGTTTCACTATACTTGTATGTGGTTTCTCTTAAAGTCCGTTTCCAAAACCTATTGACAATGTTAAGTGAGGACTTACTGTAAAGTCGATTGCTGTCTGCAATGCAGGTGAGCATCACCGAATCCACTAAGGGCCTAAACAGAGCAAAAGGCAGAGGCAAGCTGGATTCACCCGTCCCTGCCTGATTACTTAATCCGGGATATTGACCTTCTCCTGCCCTCCTTGCTGCTCCTAGTTCTCAAGCCTTCCGGCTTAGACACCATCAGCTCCCCTGGTTCTCGGGCCTTCAAACTACACCACCAGCTTTCCTGGGTCTCCAGTTTGCAGGGGACAGATCCTGGGACTCCACAGCCTCCATAATTACATGACCAATATCTCATAATACATTTCTTTACATATACAAGGGCTGTCCGGAAAGTATCCAGCCATGTAACCATTCTCATTATATTAAAAATGGCTGGGGGAAGCCAGGATGGCTCAGTGGGTTAAGTGATCACTTTGCAGCCCTGGGGACCAAGGATTGAATCCCGGCCCCAGCCTTGTGAACCCATATGCTGAACTGGGGAGTTCTCCCAGTTCAGTTCTCACCGGGGTGAAGACCCTGGCCCAGTTCCTGCCCTGTGCTGCCCCACTCCCACCTGTGGAATGAAACTATGTGGGAAAACCAATGATGTACAACTATGGAGACTGTTCTGGGCCCTCCCTCTTCTCTCTGTCTCTGTATCTCTCTCTCTCTCTCTCTCTTTCTCTCTCTCTCTTACTCTCTCTCTCTCTCTCTCTCTCTCTCTCTCTCTCTCTCTCTCGCTGTCAAAAACAATAAAAATAAATCTTTAAATAAAAATAGGGTGATGTGATGTGGACTTGTACATCGGGAAACTATCTAATTGTTACCAACCAATGTCACCCCATTAAACTTAACAATAAAAAAAAGAAAGAAAGAAACTGTTCCTTAAAGCATTAAGGTAAAAATTAAAAAATATAAAAAATAATAATAATTAAAAAATAAATAAAAATGGCTGGATATATTTTGGACAGTGTGAATGTATGTATGTGTATATATATAATATCCTGTTGGTTGTTTCTTTACAGAACTCTAATAATAATACATCACAGTTCATATATATCCATAAAATCTGCTTTATAGTAAAATGACAACGAATGCAGAAAGAGTACTGAAAATGGAGTATCACCATTCAGCAGCCATCATAGAAGTGGAAGGATATTGGTGTGATTGTGGAATACTTCCCACAGAATTCTAATCAAGTACAGAGGAAAAACTGATGGAGAAACTTGGCAGACACCTATACAACTAGGTGACTAAGGTCCACGTCATCAGTAGTGAGATGGGTCAGGAGAATGCCCCTGACACTACACCCTGAGAACGGTACTTGTGTGGCGTGCTTATCAAGAACACACGACTTGAGCCTGGCCACAAGGAACCATCAGACACGTGCAAGTCAACCTATGAAATGCAAGGGTTGTATTCTTCAGAACTAGCAAGGACACGAAGGACAGGGGAAAAACCAGAGCTCCTTTAGACTGGAAGAGACCGAAAGGACCTGAGCACAAAATACACTGCGTGTGTCTGGTGGGATCCTGAACCACAAACAAAGGGCGGTAACAGTGCATGTGCAGGAAGACAGGATCAACTGGAAAATTTGGATGAGGGGGATACAGGAGTTCTTTGTACTGTTCTGGCACTTTCCTGTGAGTTTGAAATTATTTCAAAATAAAATACTTTTAGAAAACAATAAAAAAGAAGCATTGTTTGCCTCTGTAATATGCTATTACTCAGTATCATTTGCAAGCATATCTATGGATGATAAGGACACAGGAGCTACTGCACTGAGCACCTCACCCACTCTGACTCCAATATGCCCTCCGTCACATTTTATGCTTTCCTGGTATATCAGTAGTTCATCAGCAGTTAACCCACAACACATTGAATAACTGAAAGGTTCTGCCCAAGGAAGGAATTTAGCTGAACCCGGTTATTAAAAACATGACCTGTGACTCTTTAGCCCTAAAAATATCACTGCTAGCATCTCTTGTTGAAAGAAGTAGCCTAATCTATAAATGGGTAAAAGGTTAACCCTCATTCTTTTCACACCAGCAGGCTTTGGAAAGACATGTGTGCAGCAACTAGTCTGGTGCATTAAATATAAATCCCCAACAAGGCCAGGACTAAGGGGAAATGAGTGAGGTATCCAGGATGCAACATGTAAGGAGTCACTCGCTCTCAGGGTCTGCAATGCACCACCCTAAAAGTGGAGACCGCTTTAATTTTGCACCCAGATGCCATACGCACCTCACCTTAGTCCTGGTCCAGACTCCCATAGATGCTGACACAGGAGAGATGGGCCTCAGGCATCCTTACCGGTCCACAGCTCCCCCCATGATCCTGATAATCAGCCAGAGTTAGGATCTATTTGTTTAGCCCAGTGGTTGTCAAAGTGCCCTCTCAGACTAGCAGCGGCAATAACATCGCTTGAGAACTCATTAGACTTGCAAATTCTCAGCCCCATCCCAGACCTACTGAATTGGAAACCCTGGGGGTATGGCCAGCAATCTGTTCTAACAACCTCTTTAGGTGACTGATGTACACTGAAGTGTACAAACCAATGAACTAACTTAAATTCAAGACAAAAATATGCTCCAAGCCAGAGAGGGTAAAAAAGAAAATGTGCTCAAGGTCAGTTAGTTTGTGGCCCACAGACTTGAAGTAGAATGGAGGTCTTTTGTGAAGAAGTGAGGGAAACCTCAACAAAGAGTTGAACAGAGCTTGTTTGAAAAATACCAGTTATTTCAATGGAGAACTTCTGAAAAAGCAGAGTGAATATTAAAGTGATAGTCAATACCAAATTTGCTTCTCAAATGTGCTGGTCGAATGCTTCAAAAGTAATTGGGGCAGTATATTCAACACATGGTTTTTCTTTGAAGGAAGACAATTAATTCATGTCTCCCTTTCTGTCCATAGATAGAAATATCCGTCAAAAGACTTACCAGCTACTCAGTAGTAGCCAACTCGAGGTTATAGACAGATGAGTCATCTAGGTGTAATTGATTCTTGTAATGACTCTCTTGGAAACTGGAATCTTCTTCAATGAAACTAACTTTGGGAGGCAATGATAAATACATAGCAGTGGGGAAGCATCCTGATGACTTTTGCTGTGATGGTCACATAGGAAACGCATTTATCAGCCCCTGTGCAACACACCAACTGGCTTGACCCCACCCTTTCTGTCAGCCACTGCTGTACTGACCAGTCCCCGCAGGATTGCGTCAGCTCTGCACAGATGGCAGGTTGCCATGAGTCAGCTGCCTGGAAACGTGGTGGGATTTCCCGCTGTGAGACCATTCTTAACCAAAGGAAAGTGTAGCACAACGTTCACATCACTGATGGCCCCCGAACATCGTCATGGGCTCCTCATTCTATACTCACATGAAAATCTATGAATTCCATCTATTAATTCCCCCAAACACCTATCTAGAGAGCTAATGAGCTCCAATCAGGAGCAAAGGCCGATCCAGCTTTCATGGAGTCTGAAGTTTATACAATCAAGAGAATTGGAGCTTTTTAAGAATACAAATACAAAACTAGGCACCAAAGTAAATATTTGCTTAGAATGAGAAAAGACATTACAAGTTACCGGCACCCTGACAATCCAGGTACCTTTTCCACGAGATCATTTTAGTCACTTGATCGGAAGTGCTTATGCAGACAGAGACTTCCTGGAGGCACCCTGGTTTCTCCTCCCCACTCTAGCCCAGCACTTATGGCGCTCTATGCAAGAGAAGAGCTTTGAAGCTTCGGCTTTGTGGTCACTCTGCCTCTGATTGGGAGACATTTCCAGCTATGGCCACACAGTGGTCCAGGAAAAAAATGTTACGTGAAAGTGGTAGGTGTTCAGGCAAAGAGGGACTGGAGGCATTTCTGCCCAGGAGCAGAATGGTAGACAAATGTTTGGGCATTGTCGCCAGCCTTCCACTTCAGGTACCTCCACTGTGACAAGTGAGTCATGACAGAAAACTGCCCCTCTTGCTTCCCTTCACTCATGGTCTTCAGCAGGGACATTGTCATAGGACATGGTCACGGGAGACAAAACACTTCACTGTGCAGAACTACCTCAACCATGGCAGGACATCTGCATCTCTGGACCAACCTGTCCTTTTGGTTACCAAAAAAAAAAAAACCAAACAAACCAAAAAAAAAAAACCTCACATGCAGAAATCCTAAACCACCCACAACTGAGCAGTGCTGCTAAGAGACTAAGGGCTCACACAGCAAAAGCAGAATGACTTTGAGGTCAGCCGTAGATGCAGACTCAGTGTGATTTCAGGGAACTAGAAGTCCCTGGAGTTCACAAAAGCCTTTGCATTTCCACTTGTCAAGGCCAGAGACACAGTCCCAGATTCTCTTACCCCACTGTTGGAAGTCAGGTCAAAATATAAATACCACTGAGAAAGGTAACACATTGCACCTCTGCCATCTTCAAGTTAATATTCAGTGACTCAGAACTCAATGTGCATAAGAATCACTGGGGGAGCTTGTTAAAAATATATAGATTCTTGGGTCCCACCCCCAGATGTCAGTAGCTTTCAAATGAGACCCAGAAGCCTACATTTGTAGTATGAACTCCAGGGGATTCCGATGAAAGTTATCCTCAGACCACATTTCAAGGATCATTACTTTGATGGTTTAACAGAAGGAATGGTTTCAATAATAATAATTATCAGGGATGCCGGGATGGCTCAGTGGGTTAAGTGCTCACTTTGCAGCCATAGAGTCCAAGGATTGAGTCCCAGCTCTGGCCTGTGCAGACCCATATGCTGAACTGGGGTGTGTTTCCCATGTGGGAGGCCCCCAGTTTGGTTCTAGCTGGGGCGGGAGTCCCATGTGTGGGAGGCCCCTGGCTCGGTCATCAGCTTACAGGAGCGTGCCTTCCACGCAGGAAGTCCCCAGCCCAGTTCCCGCCCTGCATGGCATCCACCCATCTGTGTGGAATAAAACCATGTCGAAAACGAATGATGCACAACTATGGAGACTGCTCTGGGCCCTCCCTTTCTCTCTGGGTCTCTTTGTCTCTCTCTTTGTCTCTGTCTCTGTCTCTCTCTCTCTGTCAAAAACAATGTCTTTAAAATTAATTATCAATAATTCTCATTTATTAAGCACATATTACATACTCATAAGGGGAAGTCAGTATTATTATCACCAAGTTAGAGTTGGAATTGAAATTCAGAGATGTCTACCTTGAAAGCCACTGTCAACAATTACATTTTTCAAGTCTCTCGTTAACTTGGATGGGGGAGTAGTAATTGGGGAGATTGGGGGTGCAGGGAGAGAGATGCTCCAAAGCAGAGAAAGAAAACAAAAGGTGCCAGAAAGAAATGCAACTGACCTTAAATTCTTACGATCAGCAATCTTTACCTCAAACTGTGAAAAACTAAACAGGAGCTATAAGCAGGGAAGAGTTTATGACCGTTTTTGTTGAGCATAAATGCAATTTCAGGGCAACTTTGGGTTGTTCTAATTTGTTTCTTTGGATAGTTGGGGTAATTAAACCCCCTGAAGAGGGTCTGTGGGGCTCCACGATGAAGTGAGGCATAATGGAGCAAGGCCCCAGCACGGCTGCAGAATTCCTGATGCAGTTTTTCCACGTGGGGAGGGAGAGAGCAAGGCTGCTGGATATGTCTCAAGCAACAATGCGACCATAATTTGCCCTTATCTAGTTCAGGTCTCTTCTGAGACATTAAAGCACTGTTGACACATTTTTTTCTATCAGTGTTAGAGCTACTTGATGCCTCTGCAAAGCTGACGCCATCCATGGCTTTGTAGCAGTTGTGTGGGCAAGCACGATTCTTCCTGACTTGGAGATTTGGCTTGTCATAAGACACTTGCAAATATTTATTGAGCAGTTGTTATGTGCCAGGTGGTCTGCCCAATACTCTACAGGTAAAGTCTTCTTTAATCCTAACAGTACCCAATGAGGCTTCCAGTCTATGGATGA
This sequence comes from Craseonycteris thonglongyai, assembly GCA_004027555.1. Classification (NCBI taxonomy): domain Eukaryota; kingdom Metazoa; phylum Chordata; class Mammalia; order Chiroptera; family Craseonycteridae; genus Craseonycteris; species Craseonycteris thonglongyai. The sequence continues at coordinate 29,300 of PVKE010008978.1, read as the reverse complement.
GAAAACCAAGACTGAGAGGAGTGAGTAATTCACACAAGTCACAGCGCTGCCCCGAAACAGCAGAACTGGAATCCCAAGTTTGTTTTGTCATGCTCCAGAACCTGTAGGAAACTACCACACAGTACTGCCACCTAGTAAAACAGCCACAGGAGCCAAAGGGCTGGGAGTGTGCAGCCTGGTACAGAGGTTGCAGACGCAGGTGTAGAACAAAACCTCTGTAGCTGAACCAAATGCGTGGCCTCCTAAGGCTCTCTGTGCCCCAAAAGATTTCCGATGGACAAGCTCACAAAGCAGGATTTGGAGAACGTTATGTTCTACCCCATGACTGCCACCAAGTGGCTAATTAGCAGGTATCTACCTACCTATACTGCAGGCCTGTCTTCACCAGGACTCACAGCTGCAGGGGACAAAATCCCACCTTCGTGTGACTTAGGCAGAACACGAGAACTTCGTTAAAAGAATACTGGCCTCGCTCACATAACCAAATTGCAAGACAGACACAAAAATAACGGGGCCTTGAGGAAAATGGCAGTCAGTGATGAATACGGCATTAAAATTCTCTCTCTCTCTCTCTCTCTCTCTCTCTCTCTCTCTCTCTCTCTGTCCTTTTGCCTGGATTGTTTTAAATCCTCCCATGTAGACCTTACATGGGAAAGGTATGTGGACTTTATGAGTACCCAAGAGTTATGTCCTACAGTGACTGATTCACATTCTTTCTTGTTCCAACTCAAAAACCGCTGGATGGCATGGCCTTGGCCCAGCTTGGACCAGGTCTCTAGCCCTGGATCAGCCAACTGCAGATGAATGGCCATTGGAGTTAATCACCCCCCAAAAGGGAGAAACCACTCTGAGTAGGACACTCCCCTTTTTGTATAGTTGCTACAGAGCTAGTTACAATTATTTAACTGTGAGCACCTCAAATGTAATTCTACAAAGCTATATTATCACACTGGGGCCTCATTCAAGTTATTATTGAAAAAATAATAACTAATGAAACCCATCATGGTGCCCCAATGCCAAGGAAGTGCGCTGGGCTCCTTGCATGCACTGTTGACACTCTTTCATGTGAGTGATACAGGTTCTTTTCTATATGAACTTCATGATCAGAGGTACATGAACATGTGGGCTGCCTGGATGTTTTACTAAGATAGTGCTACAAGAGCACATTAACTTTTGGCATATGGTTATTGACATTAATTTAACTTGAATTAACTATACTGGAAGACTTTCTTTACTCTTAAACCATGCAGGCAAATAATGGTGGAGTTATGGAGATAATAATTTTAAAATAACATGAAAAGTAATAAGCCATGGAGGAGGGGTAACTGAATGGATTAGGTAATGCTTATTTCCAAGATAAGAGCTATCTGGACTAATAATGTAGCCAAAGAAGAAATTAATGATAATTGATCATGCTTATTTGCCTTTCATGGATCACTTAGGCATCATTTTTTCCAAAATACTCCCCAGACCTCATAACTCTGAATTAGATTGACTCTTACTATATTGCAATTGCCTCTTGATTTGTCTGTAGCCAATCCTCCTCCCTAGCCTGTGCTTAGGTCCTGTGTTGGCAAGGACCAATATATACAGTTCACCATTGTATTCCCAGTGCTTACACAGCACTTGGCATACTGAATGCACTCAGTAAACAGCGGTTACGTTATTAAGCTGTTTAGAGTTAACACAAGTTAAGTTTAGGACTCAGGCAAGGAATATCATCACCCATTCCCAAGCTCCTATTCTGGTAGGAAACCTTCCTCTATCCATAAACAATATAGGATAATTGAACAAGAGTGAAAAAGAATACGCTATTAAAGGACGTGTTATGGAATGTAGCAGATTTACAAGAGTTAGCCCTGAGAAGTCTTGGGAGGTCAGCAAAGAAGGGAGGTATAATGTCTATAAATGCCTTTGGGGGCCCTAGTTAATTGGGTTCATGCCATGTGAGGGGATAAATATAATCTAACCTTTTACTTAGTTAAAATATCTTCTATCTGCCTTGTTCCAGTGACTTCACTGTAACCTGAGGCCCACAATGCTCTTGAGAGAATGTCCTAATGCAATAAAAAATTTTTAGAGAGCAAGTGGCTGTTACAATCCCATGGACAGAGAAGGTAAGAGAGGCTTCTTGATGTCAAACAGGAAAGTCATCAAAATTCCTGCTCTGCTATCCTCCATGAACTAACCCACTGTGACCACAAAGTTTTATAATATATTCTTTTGTTTCTTGAAAAATGTATTATTCCCCCCACCAGCAGCTCTAGCTGAAATAATCTCAGTTCTCTTAACCTTTCTTCAAAAGGTCTGTTTAATCAATTTTTATAGCTCTCCTCTGGGTACTCTCTGAGTTCGTAAGATTTTCTTTAATCCTGAATCGGACAAAGTACTTTAATAAGCGTTGCCTCCCACTGCTCCAAGAGTGGGCAGTGGCGATGTCCTGATGGGGAACTGGCATGAGATACTGTGTGTGAAAGCACTTTGTGAACTCTTGAGCAGCACCCAAAGGGAAGAGATGCTTATTAGGCCACACATCTTGGACTGTGCTCCTCATTCTCAGGAAGGATGAAGACGAAATGGTTCTATCATTTATTCATCTGTGCCTTCAACAAAAATATGTATTGTGCAATCTCATGTGCCAGATACTCTATTAGCCACAAAGGTAGGCTGACCAGACATTTTGTCTTAAACAGGACAGAAAACAATACTGTCCCATTTCAAGCAGTACATACGGTCAGCCTCGTCTCACTGCGCTAAATTCAAGGTGTCAGTAGGCTGACCAGATGTCCTGTTTGAAATGGGACAGTACCATTGTTTTCTGTCCCATTTAAAGTGGTACGTCTGGTCGGCCTACACAAGGATATACTATTAGATAAAATATGGGGAAGGCAGGATGGCTCAGTAGGTTGAGTGCTCGTCTTGCAGCGCTGGGGTCTGAGGATCAAATCCTGTCCCCAGCCTGTGTGGACCCATATGCTTAACTGGGTTATGGCCCACAGTTCAGTTCCTGTTAAGGTGAGCCTTCCATGTGAGAGGCCCCAAGTTTGGCCCCCAACTCACAGGGGCGTGCCTCCCTTGCAGGAGGCCCCTGGTCTGGCCCTGGGTTCAGCCCCACACCCCAAGCCCACCTGTGTGGAATGAAACCATGTCAAAAACTGATGATGTACAACTATGGAGACTGCTCTGGGCCCTCCCCCTTCTCTCTGTCTCTCTCTGTCTCTATCTCTCTGTCAAAAACAATAAAAAATTTTTTTAATCTTAAGGAAAAAAAATAAGATACGACCTCCACTCTCTACAAAATAATGGCATTAGTAATAGAAGTACTCAAAAAAAATTGTTGTTTTCCCAAAAAAATATTCCAAGTGTTTTCATATATATAATGTAATTCAAGCCTTATGACAAGCCCATAGGGCCTGTACTTCTATTCCGATAGAAGAAGAAACTGAGGCTCCGAGACAGCCTACCTAGAATTGTGCTGAAGGCAAACGTGAATTTGGCCGAGATGGAGTTCTATGCACGTTGTTGTGTCTGCCTGGCTGCTTTTAGGATTACAGCAGTATTGGAAGCATCCAGTGCCCTCATGCTTCTCCCCAGCACAGAAGAGAATGCCAGCCCCTCACTCCACTGGCACTGGGGCAACATGCCAGGGCTCCTGCCACACCATCTGCTGAAAACACTCTTGCCGGAGCTCAGGCCCTCCCTCCATCCCCCGCTAGCCTGATTAGAGGTCAAGAGTCTAAGCTCTCCAGGAATACGGACTGGGGTTAAGAAGCTGGACCTGTGCCTTACACAGATGCTTGTGAGACTTTAAGCATGTTACCTTGGATTCTCTAGGTCTCATTTCCCCCATTTCTAAGATTGAGCTAATTGCATCTACTTCATTCTGTTGTGATGATTAATAAAATGCTTCCTACAAGGCCTGGGTGTTTAATAGCGTTAACTGTTGGTAGTGGCATTATTGCTATCGCTGCTGCTGCTGCTGCTGTTGTTGTTGTTATTACTATTATTATTATTATCATCATCATCATTATTATCATAGCACTAGTAAATCAGAGAAACTAAAGCCTCTTAATATTTTCCTGAATAATTCCAGAGCTACTTGGAGTCTCCAAATGGGACGGGACTGATATCAGATACTAATATTTCAAAGGCGTTACTCATTTCCTCAAAGAATTTTGTATGAATTTCGATACACAGGCAAATTTACATTCCCAAATATAAATTCACTGAACATGGTTCTTCTGTTCTTCCAGACATTTCCTTTCCTCCTGGGCACAGAGCTGGACTATACTCTGCAGCCTGTCTTGCAGTTAGGTTGTTAGATGTGACCATATGAGTCACTGCTAGCCAATGAAATGGAATAGGAAGTCAGTTATGCTTCTTGTAGGCCCAGAATATAAAACCCTCTCATGCACAATCCTTCAACCTCTGCGTTCATTTTCTACGGCTGTGTAACAAATCACCTGAAGTCTTCACCGCTTAACGCAACATTATCAGCTCCCACCATGTCTGAGGGTCAGGAACCTGGCAATGGTTCTCCCAGGTGTTTCTGGTTTAAGTTGTAGTCACACCATCAACCAGGGCTGTGTCATCTGTAGGCTTGACTGGATCTGAGAGACCCACTTCTGAGATGGCTCCCTGACAGGGCTGTTGGCAGGAGGCCTCATTTCCTTGCTAGCAATTAGTAAGAACCCTCGGCTCCTCAGCACATGGGCCTCTCTCCACATGGCTACATGAGTGTCCTCTGATGCAGCACCTCACTTCCCCCAAAGTAAGCAATCAGAGACAGAGAGAGAGCCAGCCAGAAGCTGCAGTGCCTTTATGGTCAGGTTTCCAAAGTGATACGCCATCACTTCCATTTTTTTCTATTCATTAGAAGCAAGTCACTAAGTATATCCACATTCACAGAGAAGAGAATAAGATGTCACCTCTTCAAGCACATGTGAAGTGTGTGCACATAAAAAGACAGCAAAGGATGTGAAGCTGTTTTAAAACTACCTCTCTCTCTTTCACCGTCTTCCAGCTGAACAAAGAGAACGACAATGAGCTAATATGTAATAAGGTGGAACTGCAAGATGGATTTCTGAATGACCTCCTGGAGCACAGCCTCCCTTCTGTCTACCTGAGACTGTGAAGTGAGTGAGAAATAAACTTGTAGTATGTTAAACTACTGAGTTTGAGAGATTTCCGCCTCCCTGACTAGTTCACTAAATCACAAAGAATATAGTACATACTTTCCAGTAATGTTTTGCAAAAACGTTTCCTAGTATGCAAACATTATCTAATTACTATATTTATAGAGTAATATAGACAGCAAGAGCTTTAAAATTCAAACATATATAGGTTATATTTGTAACCTTTCTTGCTATTATGAACTCCAACCCTTCCTTTCTTTTCACAAAGCACTAAAGGATAGAACCCTTAACTTGCTTTCTTTCACTGACCCTGCCCCAGAACCCCTAGGTCTTAAGATCATATCATTCCATGGCTTTTTCCACCATGTCCAGGTTCTTCATTCTCAGCTTCTGCTTTATTGAATAATTCCCCCAAAGGTTTTAGTTCAACTGACTTCAAAGTTCTATATGTTCCTTTCACGAGCCTTGACTGAAAGAAAATATATTGGTTCCTAGAGAGACTTTGCCAATAAAGAGAAGATTTTCTTCCATCAAGCTGCCCTGCTCAGTGCTCTATGCTTTGAAGTAAGAGCTTGTAGAAATCTTAGTTGCTTCAAACTTGGATTTACAACTTTTAAGCCACAGTTCTCTTCATTTACTGATTTTTGCAGACTTAAAACCTTTGCATTTTTTTCTTATAAAATAGTGCCCTAATATCAAAGCATTTTTTTAATGTGTGAAGAGAAAATGACACCATTATCCCACAGACAAAAAAAATGTTTTCTCCATTATTCCAAGGCAAAGAGCCATAATCTTTGGGGTAGATTGTATTAATGTCTACTCTTCACCTCTCCCTGTATTCATTCCCTTTGCCATGTGGATCAAAACAACTTATTATTAAAACAATAAATGATTGTAATTTTAAGTCAGTGACTTTGGTGATAGTTTATCACATAGCATATCTAAATGATGTAGAAATTGGTGCCCTGACTGGGTGCTGCTATAACAAAAACCTAAATTAAGGGGCATTTGCTTTAAAATTAGATGGTGCTGGAGGCTGGGGAAATGGCAAAGAAATTGTTAAAGAAACCTAGAGAAGTGGTTAGAAAACTTATAGGAGGCTACAGAAATAGTGGCTTGTATTATATAGACATAAAACATGTAATTAAACTGTCACCTAGAGTAACTTGGAAGATAGAAAATGTATCTAATAAACTTTTGGAGTTGTGCAAGGAGATCTCTATACAGAATGTTAAAAGCATTGGCTCATTGCTTTTAGCTGTTTATGATCAAGTGCTATGAGAGAGAAGTGAGAGCAAGCAAGAAGTAAAAATTTGCAAAAAAAAAAACCTAAGAATGTGCATAGTCCAGAAATGCAAGAACCTGCTGATCTGAAAAATAAAATGGTTTCTCTTATTTAGTCTTTCCAACCAGTAAAAGATTCTCAAATTAAGATAAATCCTGGGGCAAAAATATAAGGCACCGCAGTACGATGAGATCTCGTGATAAAGATCAAGAGTTTGCTTGCACATCTCTTCTTAAAACCCTTGGGGGGGGGGGGAAATAAAGTATCTTCTTCATTGCACCCAAAATGCTTCTATAAAGTTTAGGGAATGGGCTGGTCCCACAGCCATCAGCTATGCTAAAAATAGGATTAATTAAGTCTAGAGAGAAAAACCTTTCTAAAGAAAAGAAGTTCTGGTGTAGCCTTTGGCACATAGAGTGAACTCAAATAAAATATATAAAATCCATCAAATATGGAGACAGAGCTGTACTGCTAGAAGCACTGTCAGCCTGAGCTCAGCAAGACTCGCCCTGATCAAGTTATGAGCAGCCCGAACGCCGGCACTAGCAACAGTTGCGCCCAGCTCAGGGCTTGGCTTTTCGGGGCACCTCTAAGCCCAGCATAGGCGGTAGCCATCTGCAGGTTGCTTTGTGGCTTATGCCAAGTTGCCCCAGGCAGGGCATGGACTACAGCTGAACTTGGCCTACAGCAGGGCCCTTCTCAGGAAGCTGGGGGCTGGTACACCTGGTGACCAGCTTCAGACCTGCTAGAGAATCACCTGGCCACTTCCAAGGACAATACACCCAAAGGGCACACTGGGAAGGACCCAGAACCCTGCTAAAGCAAATCCTACTCCATAGGGCTGCCCAACAGCCCCTCCACTGTAGTCAGTCACAGCCACTCCTCACAACCCATCATCCCATGAGTCAATTTCTCCCACTGATGTGCAAACAGCAACCAAGACTCAACTACAACAGGAGGACACACATAACCTGCACAAGGGACACACCTGGAGCTCCTGGCTCAGGTGACCATGGAAACTGCACCACTGGGCCCCACAGGAAATTTATTACATAGGGCCACTCTCCTAAGACCAGGAGACATAGAAGCTCTACCTAATACATAGAAACAAACAGAGGGAGGCAACCAAAATGGGGAGACAAAGAAACACATCCCAAATGAAAGAACAGAACACAGCTCCAGAAAAAGACCTAAACAAACAAAGACAAGCAATCTCCCAGATGCAGAGTTCAAGACACTGGTATTACGGATGCTCAATGATCTTAGAGAGAACTTCAACAAAAGCATAGGAAACATAAAAATGAAGACAGAAAACAGAAGAAAGAACCAGTCAGAAACAGAGAATACAATAACTGAAATGAAGAACACACTATAGGGAATCAACAATTGATTAGATGAAGCAGAGGATTAAATCAGCAATTTAGAAGTTAAGGTAGCAGAAAATGCCCAATCAGAATAACAAAGAGAAACCAAAAAATGAGAATACTTTAAGGAGTCTCTGGGACAATATCAAGAATACCAACATCAGGGAAAGCTGGGATGGCTCAGCCAGTTGAGTGCTTGCTTTGCAGCCCTGGAGCCCAAGGATCAAATCCCAGCCTCGGCCCGTGCAGACCCATATGCTGAACTTGGGTGTGCCCCCAGTTCAGTTCTTGCTGGTGCCTATGAGGGAGGCTCCATGCCCTGTGAAACCCTGCGCCCACCTATGGAGTGAAACTATGGAAAACTAATGCTGTCAACTATGGAGACTGCTCTAGGCCCTCCCCCTTCTCTCTCTCTATCTCTCTATCAAAAAACAATAAACATAAATCTTTAAAAAAAAAAAAGAAAAGAAAAAGAGGGAAGCCGGGATGGCTCAGTGGGTTAAGCGCTCACTTTGCAGCGCCGGGGACCAAGGATCGAATCCCGGCCCCCGCCCGTGCGGACCCATGTGCTGAACTGGGGAGTGCCCCCAGTTCAGTTCTCTCTCTGTCTCTGTATCTCTCTCTCTCTCTCTCTCTCTCTCTCTCTCTGTCTGTCTGTCAAAACAATTTAAAAAAAAAAAAGAATACCAACATTCACTTTATAAAGGTACCAGGAGTAGAAGAGAGAGAGCAAGGAATTGAAAACCTATTTGAAGAAATAATAACAGAAAACTTTCCTAACCTGATGAAGGAAATAGACATACAAGCCCAGGAAGCACAGGGAGTCCCTAACAAGATGAACCCAGAGAGGCCCACACCAAGACACATCAAAATTAAAATGTCAAAGTAACTTTAGATACAGAAGATAAAAATTATATTCTGCTGAAGACAGAGATTCTGACCAATGTTGGACTTGTTTACTGTCCCAGTACCATCCCTTTGAAGTGAAAGAAGCAGGAAGAGTAATTCAACAGTTAATTTTATCCAATTAGGAGAAGCTGGAAGAAAATGAAGATGTGATGGAACCCTAGGAAAAAGCAACCCCAATATGTATAAGCTCACAACTGTCCTAGAGGAGAGCCATGGTCACATTTGAACAGGTTTTGTCTTCAATAAGCAGACAGGGGTCATATTTGTAAAACTAAAATAAAACACAGACTAAAAGAAGGGAAAGAATATACATCTCTTATTCTATGGGAAGTTGCACTTAATGAGAAGCCTCCATTAAACCACTGAGTTCCATCTATAAACTTTCAGTAGACAAGAGTAGAAAGAAAGGGTATTCTAAGCTCCAAAATGGCAGAAGAAGAGGTAAAGTTGCATATAATTTTTCAGAAAAAAAAATTCTGATGAGAAATTATGTTTAATTAAGCAATTAGAAAAAATGTTATTTTAACAAAATGCATCATTTATGAACTCTTGAGAATCTTAGTGAGTACACTTTCATTTTCTAAATGTTCAGTAACTATCTTTCAATAATTTATTCTAGAGTCCTACCTAGTATTAGCCTGAAGAGCACCAGTCTTTGGTTTGCAGAATCCATCCTCTTCTCTCTTTTATGAAGAAATCAAATTTTCCCAGAAATTTGCTCCAACATTTTGGTATCTTTTTCATTTTCTATATTTCCTCAAAAATTAGAAACAGGAGGTTAGCAAACTCATCTGAGTTCTAACAAAACCTTAGACTATAAAAAACAAAATTAATTAAGAGGTGAATAATATAACCACATACCATAGCCAAAAGCAAGCATAAAACATATCCTACTGCTTCTAATTCTATAGAGAAGTTAGAAAGATGAATGGATGATGGATGGATGGATGGATGGATGATGAATGTATATAGATTATAGATAGATTAGATAGATGATGATAATGATGAAGATAGATAGATAGATGACTGATAGATACAGATGATGACCTATATAGAGAGATAATAGAGATGGAGATGTATAGAGATAAATTTAGTTTTAATCTCCAACTCACAAAATTCTAAAAATGTAAAAATAAAGAAGGCCCCATGTAATTCACAAATGAATTAATGTATGAAAGTAAATATGTGACTATGGACTTTTTAAGGAAAATCCTGGAGAAGGACATATTCTTGTCTAGTTCAAGACTGAAACAGAAATAAATACCTCACCTTTTCAAATGATAAAATCCATGGTGATTAGTATTAATATATTTTGCTACCACTACAATCAAAAAGCAATTAGGTCCAGTCAACAGTTTTTGAAATGAAATGGATGTTTTACATTAATAACTAGGTCATTTCAGCAGCCATATGCGCAATACGCTTTAGAGATTATCCTCCACACAATATTCACTTCACTGTCTTGGAAGAAAATAAATTTTTTTCACTCTCTTCAAAGCAGTAGATAAAAGCTAAAAATAAAAAATAAATGGAAATGGAAAAAGCCAAGATTCCTTATTGGAATAAGTAAATAGAATACTAATAAACATTAACAAAGGAACACACTCAAAAATCAAGTGCACATTGATCCCACATCTCTCACTGAACATAGGAAAACTCCCACAGACTGACTTTTCTGCTCAAGTTATCCTAAGAGTTCCATATCAAAGACAACGGACATTTTCTTGGACCTAATAGAGACACTAGTCACTATAAATGAGAAAAATATATATACTCCATGGAATCAGGAGCTTGACAATAGTACCAGGAGGCCAAAGGCAGCAGCATTGCTCCCACCATTCCAGCAAATCTCTGTTAATCCTACACAGCTGCCAGACACCATGCCAAGCAGTAAGGATTAAAAGATGAATGAGACATGGTTCCTGTTCGTGAGAAGTTTACAACTGAGAATTTTGGATAACCTGAGTTGTAAAAACTGGCTAGATGGGGATGCTGGGATAGCTCAAAAGATTGAGCACTTGCCTTGCAACCACAAGGTCCCGGGATTGAATCCCAGCCTCAGTTCATGCAACCCCATATGCTGAACTGGTAACCGTCGGGATGGCATGGTGGTGTAGGTTCAGTTGCCGCCCTGCCCGGCCCCACATCCACCTGTGTGGAATGAAAAATGTCACAATTAATGCTATACAACTATGGAGACTGCTCTGGGCCTTCCCCCCATTTCTCTCTCTCTCTCTCTCTCTCTCTCTCTCTCTCTCTCTGTCTGTCTCTCTCTCACCTTCTCTCAAACAATAAAATAAATCTTTTCAAAAGAGAATTTAATTTAAAAAACTGGCTAGAATACAAGATGAAATTATGATAAGTACTATGGAAACACATGTGGGAGAGATCAAGGACAACTTCAGAAGAGAGAACATTAAGGGATAAGTGGTCATTTTCTGATGAGAGGGTGAGGGGAGGACACTGCAGTCAGGGAACAGGAAGAGCGAAGACACAGGTGGAGAAAACCCAGGTGTAGACAGTGGGCACCGTAAGGATGAGACGGGTGCCGTCTGATTCACTCTATCCCTGATGCACAACCCAGTGCCTCACCCGTGGTGGGGGCCCAACATCAACAAATGAGCCCAAACTGGCTGAAGTCTAAGAGCTAGGAGATGATAGAGGGGCTCTGCACAGCAAGCCAAGGAGTTCAGCATTGTCCGTGGGCAGTGCGGAGCCACCAAAGTTTTCCACAGAGGAGTTGTGTCTTTATCTGTAAGATATGAATGATGCTGTTGGTGATGACTCACTTCAGGATAATTGTTAACAACAGAAAGTGATAAGCTATCAGCAAATAGGTGCTCGATGACTCTGAAAAGTATTTGAGGAAGGTTAAAAAGGTTAAAAGAATAAAGATTATTTCAGCTGAAAGAACAGAAGATGACTGGATTTTCAATCCACCTGTCTGTAAACTTTCTGTAAACAGAATCTGGGCAGACTGTGTACAAATGTGCTTTCATTTCATTCTTGTTCATAGAAGTACTGTGTCATTCCTCTTTGAGAGAAGATGCCTTTCTGATAATATTTTCTTTTGCAAACTCTTCAAGCAGCATCCCTTGCTGTGGGGGTTGATGTGATGATTAAATGAAGCAGTATCCGCACTAAATAGAAAATCAGTGAACAGTCTTTTTAAATCACCATTGTGCTTAGTTTGGTTTGTTCTTCCAGCTGTCCAGACTGGGCCAAATACCACACTGTCTTTGAGCAGACAACACCCACATAGGCAGACATTCAGAGTAATCTGCATACACTTGCTGTCTGATTCAAGTTCAGGACATTGTTTCTGTTCTCATTAAGAAACTAGGCAGGGAAATGCCCCTTCATAACCTTTAACAAATAAAGTTCAGCTTTAGCAACCTTCATATTTGCAACTCTGGATATGTATTGAGTTTGATTCGTGGGGCAGAGAGAGATATAAAATGGGACAACTGGAGCACAAAAATATTCTACCTCTAACAAGGCAATAGAGAGGTTTGGGTTCTAGTTTCGACTCTGCATTATTTTAACAAGTCTCACCATTTCTCTGAGCCTGTTTCCAAAGAAGACATGAGTCTCCTTGTAGTGCTCGCTGTCTATGGCTCACTGCTTCTATACTTTGAATAAATCTGAGTAAAGGAGAAAAATTATGTGACGCTTTCTCATAATCTCAAAGCCATCAGTTTCAACTCTGAGTGTGTTGAAATACAAAAAGTCCTTCTTAATTAAGGAAATGTTCTAGGAATGATCTTTAGGGGAAATGTGCATGTGGGTCAGACTGAGGAAGCTAAACAAAACTGTTGATCTACTTCAGAGCACTGCTCCCCTCAGTGCAGCTGGGACAAGTGACAGAAGTAGTAATGGTGTAGCCAGAGATCTGCTGTTGGCCCTGCCCTTTGCCTGAGATAAATATAAGCTACCCCCTCTCCCTCTATTCAGCAGTTTCACAAAGATGAAGAACTGGACAGTTCTCCCTATCTCTCTGAAAAGACAATACCTTCCTGCAACCCAGGAAGGTCTCTCTGGAGAAGGTTCTATGAGAGTCACTATAATATAGTCTTTTCCGTGTTGTCTTGACCCAGTTTTGAGACCCTGGCTAGAGGCTGGTCAGCTCCCTCCCCTTCTTGAGCAGCATATTAATTTCATATGCCAAGCACCTCCCATATGGGGCTCTTATGCTGTAGGCCACTGTACAACAACCCTAATTGCCCCAGGAGCGGGTACCAGATAAATAGGGGCAGGCCCTGTGCCAGCGGAGCCCACTGAAATTATTCGAATTAGCCAATCCTAAACCTGCTTGCGGTGCCTCGCCCGCGCCTTCCCACAGAAACCGCAGCAAAGACACTTACCCACAATCCCCCTCCCTCCCTCTGCCTCACAACCAGCCTCGGTGCTCCCCCTAGTGGCCCTGAGTAGCCCTGCACGGTGTGTGGTGGTGTCCCCAGGGAGCTGTGAGTATAACAAAACTCCCTGACCTCGCCATACCTTATTTCAGGTAATACGGTTAAAACAATCAATCTACTTAAACATGATTGAAACAAGGATGGGTTTTCTGCAGCTTTGGGCGATTACGCAATGACTTGCTCAAGATGGGACTAATTCTGTGCCATAATTGGTGCTCCAGAGCTTTTCTAAGGGATTTTGGATTGAAGATAGTCTCATATCTAGACTGGAGGGAGAAGAGAAGGCAGAGATGGTGGGGTGGGCGACACAAAAATGGGATGAGAAGGGTCCACAGTTACCCAGTGAAAGCTGAAACCATAGCGTGCATGTCTCGCAAAAGCTGGGGCTCTTGAAGACGCTCTGCAACTACAGGAGGTGTTGTCCAAGGCAGGAGGGCAGGGTTACATGTACCCCAGCTTCTCCCTCTTCCCCCAGCCCCATCTTCCACCAACGCCTCCTACTGGCAGGACCCAGGCGGAGCCAGGGGACTGAAGTGGGAGTCCAGGAACCACAGCCTGTGGAGTCGGCCCCTCCCATTCAGAGCAGGAGGGACTCCAGTAAAAGATCTGCGAGCCAAAAGGACTGACGGCTGTGTAGCCCGTCTTGAAAACAATCGGAGTTTGTGGCACAACCTTGTGCCACCATCTGTGCAGCTGAGCTGTGTTCCTTAGCCCAGGCACGCCCTCCTCGGTGTCCCTCAGTTCGCACCTGCCCGTCTTCTCCCACTGAGTTCACTGCCTGGACTATACACTCCTGTGCCATAGAGACTGGGAGTCAGAGGACACTGGGTCTGAAGGAGACAGCGTCCGTCATCCTGCACGAACTTATCCACTCACAGAGGAGAAGCGTGACGCCTGGGGGAAGGCAGGATTTACTTAGTTTGCTGGGTAGCAAAGCCACGCTGCTTCCCAGTTAGATGCTGTCTGTACTCCACACACCTCTCTGTGGCAGAAGGGACTTAAAACTCTCCCTCTAATCACAGAGACAGTGCCCTATGGAATGACTGGATTTTATAATGCAAAACAACCATCCAGACTCTTGAACAAAATGGTTGGTTTAAATCAGGTGGAAAACCTATTTACTAAATGGGTTTACTAAAAAACAGAATCTCCAAATCTCATTTAAAGGGATTTGTCTCCCTGTATTTTTATTTTTATTTTCTTTCTCTCTCTCTTTTTTTTTTTTTTAACTACATCTGAACAGCATGTTCCTTTTTCTCTTAAATGACTTTAAAATGAGCACCTAATAATAAAGGCTATTACAATAAAGTATTTTTTTATGAATTAAAATAGCTATTTTATTGTGTCAGCTGCTACACTAGTTCTCTCCGTATCTTATTAAGAGCTCTGGCTTTATCAAATAAATAAGGAAGTTGGGAGAAGGAGTCTTTTCCTGGTTACCATTTTTATAGGAGTCATTTTCTATCTTTCACAAATTCCATCACACATAATTTGGAGAAAATGATTTTTGGTAGCTCAGTATGTTGAATTTTAATAGCAATAGTTCTGAAACTTTAGACTCACCAAAGATGTGTGAACTGGCTTTAATTGACTCTTACTTGCTTAAGTAAGTTGAAGACTTGGGGTTATCACTATATAAGGTCTATAAATGTCTAAGCATTATGTTCTCTTGTACATGTGAAACTAATGGGAAAAAAAGTTAACAGTTTACCAAAATATTTTACCAGCTACTCTCAGCAGGGTTTCTAAGCAGCTTCTCTAAATTGTCTCATTTCTGCCTCTAAGCACAATTTGCCAGAGGAAATTTCTAGAAATTTGGCACCAGATGGCAATATTGCTAAAGTCTGTCCTGGTCAGAGCCAGGAACCTCACAGTTTCTTCTCTTCTCATTTTAACTTCAAACTATTTATGTAGGAGAATTATGTTAATAAATATGGTAATCACCACATGTTTTATTAGTTTTGGTTTGCCCTCTATTTCAACAATAAAATATGAACAATCATTTGGATTCATTAATTCTAGACTTCCAAAGAGAGGCTTCTAGAATTTTTAACAACTAATTATTAACATGGTCCGAGAGAGGAAGAACTTTAAAAGATTACAGAAGGAGGAGCCTCCTGGAGACTCTTGCAAACACATGGACAGGAGATAAAAAGTCCTAGAGTCTGAGAAAGGCCAGCAATTATGGAGATCAAGGCCGAGAACAAACAGTTCTCAGAAACCAGGTGCAAGGTCTGCCCCTGCCCCGCTCCCTACCCTGAGTCACAAGAAACATGTGGGTCCTTAGACAAAAAACCTAACTGGGGGGAGTGCATGCTTAGGCACTTCTAGCCCCAAGTGCTCCGCTGGCTAACAAAATCTCCTTCCTCTATCTTCAGAGTTGTCTGGGGGAAGCTGGGATGGCTCAGTGGGTTAAGCACTCACTTTGCAGCCCCAGGAACCAAGAATCGAATCCCGGCCCCGGCCCGTGCGGACCCATATGCTGAACTGGGGAGTGCCCCCAGTTCAGTTCTCACCGGGGTGAGACCCCGGCCCAGGTCCTGCCCTGTGCAGCCCCACTCCCACCTGTGGAATAAAACTATGTGGAAAAACCAATGATGTGCAACTATGGAGACTGTTCTGGGCCCTCCCCCTTCTCTCTGTCTCTGTCTCTGTATATCTCTCTCTCGCGCTCACTGTCAAAAACAATAAATTTAAAAAAAAAAGAGTTGTCTGAGCATTTGATATCCTCCATTGGGTGTCACTTCCTGCAACAGTTCAACAGAAATATTAAATGATAGAATCAAAGAAGGAAGAAATTTTGTTTGAAGGGAGAAGATTAGTTTTCCTGGTCTTTCTAATACAGCTTTTTCTTATGCTGAAAAACTTTTGTTGTAGATAGAAACGAGGTTACAAATGAGCTTATTGGTTCTAATCAGTACCTAATTAGCCTCAATCTTTTTCATAATCTCACTGTTCTTTCTCAGACACTAAAATCAAACTGAAGATCACTTTGAAAGATAATTGACTTTTGCATAGTAACATAGATTTTGAGGAATCTCTGGAATAAAAACTCCACACATCACCCAACAACTCTAAGGTCCAATGGTCCTCATGGCCAGATTCTGGACACTTCTAAGTCTCTCTTCCTCAACGAGCTTCCTACTCCCCCATGAAACCAAAACCAGAAATCTCAGGTCACAATATGAGACTTTATTCATCACTATTCCCAGTATAGATGATGTTCCTTCAAATAAGGATAATGTTTCCAAATGTGGCAGGATTTGTGTTCATCACATATGGTAAGACATGCAGACATGGAAATGACTGCCATGAAGGAAGAAGTTTATACTCATAGATTCTTAGAAACAGGGAGCATGGCACAGTGTGTGTGTGGGGGGGGGGGGGGGGGGGGGGGTTCATGTGGAAACATCAGAGTCAGTCACAAGGCAGAGGGAGCAAAAAGAAAATATGGGTAAGAGCTTTTATTGTGATTTCCCTGGTAAGGAATGGGTGAGGTAGGGTAAGCAGACTTAGGATTGGCTGGTTTGAATAATTTCAGCAGATTCTGGGGTGTAGGGGCTGTCTCTAACTGTCTCATACCTGGCCCTGGTATGATTAGGGCAGGTGATTGGTGGCCCAAAGTGTAAGAGCTCAGTAAAGAAGGTAGTTCTGAGGCATGGACTCTGGATTGGTTGGTTCACCTGTGTTTGCAGGAATTGGCTACTCTGAGAGCAACAGTCTCTCCAGGTCAGCAAAGCCCCAGATGTCGAAGAAACAGAATAAAAAGACACACTTGACACAGACTGTCTCAACTCTTCTCCTCAGAAAGTGATTGCATTCTCTCTTTAACAAATGCTTAGCCTGCCTTTTTGCCTTTACTTCTGCAATTCTTCTTACTGGGATGTTGTTTCCTTTCCCTACCACCTACCTTAACCCTACTGACCCTTCAATATTATTCTTTCAGTAGATAGTCCATGACTACTTTTGTCCTCGCTGATCTCTCTGCATCTGAATCACTACAATCCATACATAAGTATACACACCCATTAGGAATAGCTATTGATAAAGTGACAACTTTGACCAGATTTTTTCTGAGAAAATAGGTCAGCAGATTGTTGACCAAAATATATATAAACCTCTGAAGTGGAACCGACATTCAGCCTCTTCTTTTTTCTGAACAGCTCCCCAATTCTGTTTGGAGGCAACAATTGCCTAGCCCCTGAGAATTAGTCATGGTTGGCCAGACCAACAATGGCAATCCTGTTCTTCACTTCCTCATCTTCCTTGCAATTAGACATGGACATGTGACATAATTCTGGTCTAAGACATATAGGTGGAAGTGCGCTGATAAAGGATCATAGATATCTTGATCCTTCCCCCCTTTTCTCTGATGGCTGGACCTATTGCAGCCATTTTGCAACCAAGAGGTGACAAACAGAATGAAAACCAATGGGCTAGGAATGACGATACAGAAAGCTAGAAAGCCCCTGTATCCCTGACAGCATAGTTGAAAGGGTAGCCACCTACCCCTGGAATGCCAATCATGGGGGGCGGGGGCGGGGGATATAATAAACTTTATTGCTTTAAGTTACTAATAGCGTTTCTAACTGCTATAACTTCATTTTCCCAGGAAAACACTAGAAACTTTCATTGTCTGTGGAATTATTCTTCTGTTCACTCTAGCATGAACAAAATAATGAACACATCTTGTTTTCCATATTTCTACATCATTAAAACATATGGGTTTGGGATTTTCTTTCGTTTAACAAATTTGCTGAAGTGTTTAATTTACTATTATGTAATTTACTATTATGCCAGGAAAAGTCTTGTAGTTGCATCCAAACTGATTATTTGTAACATGAGCATTATTTGGGTACAATGTATTTTATTTTCCAATTACATTTTGTTTTAATAGGTAAGATGTTCATTTAGAGAACTATAGCTGTTATCAGGGTAGGCTGATAAATTTTGGCTTCACTACTTTCTTTTTGTTACATTAGACAATCTAGATATAACTGGTTCTGTGTAACCACGTGGTATCTCCACTCCACTCCATCATTTTTGACCTTGTACACACAGATACTTACACTTTTCATGCAGTGTACATTTGAAATGAGTGTTCAGACCATCAGTTCAAATAGCATGCTATTACTAAATTCTTAACAGCAGAAAAAGTTCCTCCAAGTGAAATTCACAGATGAATGACTGCCATTTATGGTGATCAGTGTGTTGATGTGAGTACAGTAAGATGCTGGGTAAGGCAGTTCAGAGATGGAGAAGTGGGGCAAGCAGATTTGAGTGACAGACCACGAAATGTATGACCTATGACTGCAAGTGACCAACTTCATCAAGACCAAGTTGAAGAACTGATCCACAGAAATCATCACATCAAACAAAGAGAAATTGCTGGTAAATTAGGAATTTCTAAGGAGAACGTGAGATACATTATTACTGGTAGTGTTCTTAGATTCTGCAGTTTGTGCCACATGAGTACTGCACATGCTGTCTGATGAAATGAAAGCTGAAAGAATTCACGTTTCTTGGGAACTCTTGGAACATTTTGAAAAAAAAGGTGAAGACTTCTTAAAGAAGATCATTACAGGTGATGAAACTTGAGTCCATCATTATGACCTGAAGACAAAAGCCCAAAAAATTCAAAACTCAGGCCTTGGCTAGGAAGGTCATGTTGACCGTTTTGGTCTGAACACTCTTCCATTTCAATGTGCACTGAGTGAAATGTGTAAGCATCTCTGTGTGCAAGGTGAAGAATGATGAAAGGGAGATACCATGTGACTATGCAGAACCAGTTATATCCAGATGTGTCTAATGTAACAAAAAAATACTACAGTGGAGGCAAAATTTATCAGCCTGCCCTTGTATAAAGTGTTTTTATTATTAAAGATATAGATCCCTTAATTTGTTTATACATAATCCTTTATAGTATATAATTTAGATGGACTGAGGTCATAATGTGTCTTAAGTGTCAGAACAAAACAAAACAAAAACAAAATTAATAGATTATAGAAACAAATTCAATCTGTCAGCCTTAATCTTAAACTCTAAGTAATCTCTGCTTTACCCACCTCAAACAAGTGAGTCAAGAGTGATTAAAAGATAATGAAATCATTGTGTAGATACTACACAAAGTAATAATATAAATTCTGATTATTGAGGGTTCTAGTTTATAGTATTTGAAGTTTTAGCAAACAAGTGGAGTTCAAGCTGAATACTCACCTAATTACCCATAGTTTATATGCTATGATATGTAAATTCAGTTAACCAAGATAGACTAATGAACCCCAAAAGAATAATAAACACTGTATAATTGTTTCACAATCTGTTCAGGTTTTTATAAAGTCTTTAAATGAATCAATCACAAAGTTGTTGATAAAATTAACTCATCAATTCAAGTATCCAGTTTCACCAGTTTTTTTCATTGAGGTGACTAGTTGCTAGACTGTAGTATCTCCTATATCAATCATCTCCCATGTAGAATACCCTGGTAGGAGCCATAAAGAAAGACTACTTGATGTACTGGGCAGGGCCCTGACTTCAGAGAAAAAGAGGTGGAGTCTATTCCATTCTTTGCTACTATTCACAGGGCACTCTTGAGCAAGTCATTAACATTACTGAGCTTCAATTGGCTCCAATGTTGAAAGGGGTTAACATCTACCTTTCAAGATGGTTATGAGGATTGTTTTGTAAACAGAGTGGTGGTCTCTTGGCTCCATTCAATTTAACATTAGGCATTTTTTTGTTTTAAAGGATCACTGCAGATGACAGTGGATTATTTGTGTTACCTGCAATTGCAGCTGCCATGTTGGGTGATTTATCCTAATTGACACAGAGCAACAATGACTGGACCTTAGAGTAAAGTGATTAATCTGGTGTGTGTGTCCTGTTTGTTTGTTCTGTGGGAAGGACAGCACTCTACAGCCACAGTCTTGCTGCAGAGGAAGTCACCTCCTGCTCTGTCACAGTGGAATCCAAACGAATCTTGATCATCTTTTCTTTCTACAGAACATCCTGCTGCCCTTCTATATTGGTGGCATCTGTTATTTGACCCTGGTGACAGCTAACTAATCATCAAAAGAGCTCTAACACTGCAGTCAGAACCATTGTCAAGTGCTGTCCTCTTCTACTAGAGAAAGAACTTCGTGACCGTAGGTGATTTTTTTGACTTCATTGAGTTTCAACTTTTTTCCCCTCTAAAATAGGGGGATTAGTGTCTATCTTAAAGAATTATTAAGAAAATAAAGTGAGACAATATATATGATTGTCCTTAGTTTAACACCTATTACATAATAGATAAATGAAGAAGAAGAAAAAGTTTAATAATGAAAGCTATTTATACTGACAGAAAAAGGGTTTAAAGAGCCTTGATTTAACTATTCCAGATGTAACATTTCTCTTGTAGGTTATACTAAGTTAAAACCAAAAAATTAGTTTAAGAAAATAACCTCAAAATGATGACAACCATGGGTCTCAATGGTAACCTTAGGGCCTTGTTGAATATTAATCTCTAATCATTTTTATTTAAATTGAAACTTCTTTGAAGTTACATCTATATAAGACAAACCAATGTTTTTAAATAGCTTTTGAATGTCAAACAGATTTCTCTGCCTAGGGCACCAACCACATAAAATTAACAGACCCTCCTGACATGTTGAAGTAGAATAATTTTAAACCATAAGTGATTGCTTCATGCACATGCAAAACTTGCAGAATATCAAAAAACATTAATCTTGTAGTTCAAAATTAAACTTTCACATGTAAAAACAAAGATGTTACTCTGTTTTGTCCAGAACCAATATTCTCACATCATACTCCTTCTACAGAGATAGACCTCCAATCACCATTTTAAAGATTAATGAAAATAGGTTATTTACTCCCAAATCCCAGGTGAGCAGCAAAGCGTGACAAGAAATATAAATAATTTACATCAAATTACCACATCCATATACGGCCCTATTCTAGGATTTCTTAAATCATTTTTATTTCCAGAAAAACAGGGGATAAAGACAGAAGAGAGGCAATATTTTAATGAATTTTTAAGTGCTTAAAGGAAACTTACACTGGGGTGCTTCTGGGGTCAGGGAAAGGTAATATTAAATTCAAATCAATTATTGTTTGCAACAGCTGAGCAGGTAGAGAAAAAAAATTATCTCCACTTCAAAAATGGTTTCAGGGTATGGGGATATTTGAAAAGAGGAATGTGAAGTTGAAAAAATAATATCAAATAAGTTTAAATGGAACAAAATGACAGTATTCTCTGGATTAGGGTGCAAAATGCTCTTGTAATTTTGATATTTTTAAGTTATAGCTTTGGCACATGTATATATATACAGTGGTCCTAAAATACTTTTTTATCCCCAAAACCTAAGGACACACTCCCAAGAGTGAGAGTGAGCCTATTAGAATGTTTAGAATGGCAGAGTTCTTCCAGCAATTCTTTTTTTTTTTTGTTAAATTTAATGGGGTGACTTTGGTTGGTAACAATTAGATAGTTTCCCAATGTACAAGTTTACATCACATCACCCATGCATCGCATTATGTGCCCACCTCCCAGAATCAGCTCCCCCTCCACCACCATATATCTGATGCCCACTCCCACCTCCCCCAACAACTCTCCCTCCCCCCTCTCCAGGTAACCACCAAACTATTGAGTGTGTCCATAATGCTGGTGCCCTCTCCCACCTCCCCTCCCTCTCTCCCTCCCCCTCCTCCTCTTCCCTCAGGCAATCACCAAGCTATTGAGTGTGTCCATAGGTCTCTGTGTCTTTGTAACTTTCAGTTTTATATTCCACCTATAAGTGAGGTCCTATGTTTCCTGATTCTTTCAGTCTGACTTCCAGCAATTCTGATGTGCTCCTCCTCTAAGGTGGCCTAACCTCTCATCCTAATCACCACTGGGAATCACTGTCAAAATCCGGCAAAACTCTATGTGGTCTATGCTAAAATATTCTGTAGTGGGGAAGCTGGGATGGCTCAATGGGTTAAGCACTCACTTTGCAGCCCTGGGCACCAAGGATTAAATCCTGACCTGGCCGGTGTGGACCCATATGCTGAACTGGGGTGTGCCTCCCAAGCAGGAGTCCCACAGCCCAGTTCCCACCCTGTGCGACCCCAGCCCACCTGTGTGGAATGAAACCATGTTGAAAACTGATGACATACAACCATGGAGACTGCTCTGGGCCCTCTCCTTTCTCTCTCTCTCTCTCTCTCTCTCTCTCTCTCTCTCTCTCTCTCTCTCTCTCTCTGTCAAAATACAATAAAAAATAAATCTTAAAAAAATATATTCTGTAGCAAGAATTCCAATTTTCTTTAAATCTTGGAATCATATCTTTAAATATACAAGATGCTGGATGGGAAATTTACCAAACCTGACCCCTGATTAGGGAGCCCTGGAAGCTTTTCTGTGTGATGAACCAGAATCTGCCTAGTTCTGTCCTCCTAGTAGAGTACCCTAGTCTGCTCAATATCCTACACAAATGACCTTCCAGTTCTTGAGCATGGTACAATTTTAGTAGAACGAATGTGGACTGTAGAGCCAGAGCTCAAGAGTTACACTCCAATTATTAGCTCTATGACAAAACTTCAAACTCAGTCTGTAGAACTGAAGTGATAACTACTTACTCTACAAGATTGTATAGGGGACGAAAAATAAATTTCCCTCCACCCTACTGAGTTCTTAGCTGAGAACTCTGTAATAAAAAACAGATTAACAAGAAAAACAAATATAAGTTTATTAACATGTATACCTCTTAGTTACATGAAAAATACCCAGGGAAAAATGAATAACTCTCCTATGTGGCTTAGAACTCCAGCTTAAATACCATCTTTAGCTAGAGACAAAAGATAAGGAAGTGTTGGGGATGAGGGGAGGCTAGTTATGGAATAGTTACCAGGAAAACCAAGATAAGCAAGAGTAAGGTTTGTTATGTGGAATTAGGTCAGTGTCTCCTCACTGATTAGAGTTTCCAGAGATTTAGAATCATTCTTCTTTTCTTGGTATAGTGGGGAATACGTCCTTACAAATGGAGATTTTCTTTATGAAAGTAAATATCCTTTACAAAAGGGTAACTTCTATTCTGTTTTCAAAAAACAAAACTGGCCATTCTTTATCTGCTACAATTTTCAGATTGCTCATTTCCTTTTCCTATTCCAATGCTCTTATGGTATATCTGAGGTATAATCAGAATCCCTTAACATGTTCAGCAGGTATAAAAGGACTGTCTATGGCTGAATGAGAGCTTTGAGCCAGGATCTTTATATCCTAGATACAGAAAATTTTTCTGTAATGCGAAATAGTAGATACTTTAAGTGTCAAGGGCAATAGTACCTGTTGCATTTTTGGTTTTGTTTTGGTTTTTTAGTAACTGTAGCAAAGACAAAATGCATCAGACAATTAAGGTGATGATTTTATTCAGGTTATTGGAATAGGGTCAACATTTGCTAATGAGGACCATCTCAGAGAAGGGAAGGGGACCTGAGGTACACAGGAGAATCATCCATGAATTCTATGGATGTTTTGAGGAAGGATGAAGACAGGTCTTACTTAGCTCTGAATATGCTAGGATAGAGTGGTCATTTGCAATTAGCCTCAGGAAAGGAAGGATGGAGAGATTTTTGAGCAGTTCCTTTTTTTCAGGAGTACAAAGCTTGGCTGAAGTTCATTCAACACTATCACCTTTAAAAATCTAAGGCAACATTCTTAGATTGTGGACCAGACAAAAAACAGGCTACTAGCCAGATTTGGCTCTTAAGCATACAGTTTTTCATATCCTGTTTCTAGAGGATTGTTAGTAACAGTGGCTCATCCTTTATGATACCCCCTCCTCCAATCTGCCTCATCCTGGCACTAAAATGCAAATAATCACTTGATGTGCAATGAGTTTTTATCATGCTCCATCATGACACCAAGTGCTTTACGTACACTCCCTTACTCTTCACAAAACCTTCTGATGTAGGTACTACTTCCATCCCCATTGTATAGGAAAGAAGCCTGGAGGTCAAAAGATACCAAAAGGGACTCAAGGCCACCTGTCTGAAAAAGGTCAGAGCTAGGCTCCAACTCAGGTGTGGTTAACTCCAAGGCCAGGTCTCTTCACCACTAAGTACTATGTCCCTTTCTAAATGCTCATCATCAGGATTTCATCACCAATTGTCTCAACTTTCTGACTTTCTTTTGCTATGTAGACTCAGCCCAAATATAGCTAGGTTGGTTTTGTTTTGTTTTTTTGTTTTTTTGTTTTTCAATTTAACAGCTGCAAAACTTTAAAAGACCTCAGTTTGAAAACATTGTTCTGTATTTCTTTAAGCAAGAAGAATTTGATGCACAACGCATTTACTCAGTTACTATTATAAATTCAGAGAGTTGCATGTGATAAAAGTCTCAAAGTGCTCTGTAATTTCTTGCCAAAACATGTTGGGTTCAGAGTTAGAGTTACAGAAAAGTTAAGATATTTATGAGCATTATTTGTAGAAAAACATTGCCCTCAGCAAGCTATAAAGTGTTATCAATGTTCCCGATTCTAATCATAATTTTTTTGAAAGGGTTGAATTCATCAGAACTGAGCTGCTATGCTTGGCACAACATCAAATCAAAGCAGCTTTGGCTCAGAAGGGAGCTGGGTGCAATTATTTCTAAGCTGTTTTCTGATATCTACCTAGAAAGAGAGCCGCCCTGTGAGTAATGACCAAAGCAGAGCCGTCCTAGGCCACCACTACGCTAACTGGACATCCACTTCTGGAAAACTTCTCTATAAAATATTAAGAGCACCCCCCAAGCTGAGCACGAAAAGACAACTATGTTCAGAATTGGTACCTACTGGCAAGATGGGCATGTTAAATCCTATGTTTTTGCTAGGAATCTAGTGTGTTATGTTTTACTTAGACTATGATGTTGCAAATAACAAAACCAACTCACACTAGCCAGGAAACAAAAGAGAGATGGGAATTTCTGAGAGGGATATAAGTGCACCTCATGGAACCCAATAGCAGAAATATAGGTGGGCCTGAAAAAGGGACAGAAAAGGCATTAGGACTCTCTTCCCATCTCTGACTTATGCTCATCTTTGCCCAAATTTCATGGCTCTCTCTGCTCACCGTCTTTCTTTGCCTCCCAATGTACATGGTAGGAAATATGTCTACCCTACATCCCCTAAGTTTATGTGTGAAAGGTCCAGCCACATGAACAGTCTCAATTTTAAATTCCCAGGAGAAAAAGCCATATTGTTCCTATTTAAGTTTATATCTTTTGTCCAACCAACAAAGACCAAGAGACCTAGAGTACCAAAGAACCAAAATTTCAGCTTGGAACCCAATCTTGATGAATCATGGAAGGGAACAGAGAGAAGATCAATTCTTAGAGAAAAAGGTGGTCATTAACTCCTCATCTAGACAAACAGCTCCACCTCTAGACAAAAGTTCTATACACTAGCCACCCCCAACATGTGTTATTTCAGGACTTACTATTTGACAGGGTCTCAACATGGTAAGAGTTACATTGTGAAAATTATTATACCACCTATTATGAACTAAATGTTTGTGTCTCCCCATCCTCTCATTCATTGAGTCTTGACCAGTCTACCCCCTAAACAGTTCTTGAATCCATCACTTCTCTCCAATCCCACTATCCATGTCATAACCCAAGCCATCATTCCATCTCACTTGGATTTCAAAAGCCTTCTACTCCTCTCTCCTATCTTTCCCCATTTCTACTCTTGCTCATGTCCAATCCTTCTTCACTTCGCAGCCAAGAGGAACACCCTAAAACACAAATCTGATCCTATGACTGTGCTGCTCACAGTTGTTCAGATGTTCCCATTTCATTTAAATAAAAGACCCAGTTCCTTCCTATGACTTAAAGAGACCCTCCAGAACCTGAGTTCTGAGGTCTCTCCACCATTCACTCTCTGCCTCCCTCTCTTACCCTGCAGCCATACTAAACTATTTTCAGATGCTTGAACATGGCCTGCCATCTATCACCTCCAGGTCTTTTGCCTTAAACACTTCCTTTTACTTTTCACATCCATGTATTTTTCAGTTTTCTGTGTAAACATCTCTTCCTCCAGAAAACCTTCCAAGCTCCCTAAACCTCTATTAGATGTCTCACCTATGTGCTGCCATGGGACCCCACACTTTCCCTAGCTTGAAGTGTAATAGCATTGCCTGTTCACACATTGACTTTCACTGAGCTGTAAGTTCCATGGCAGTAGGAATCTTATATGTGCTGTGTTGTTAGGCATTATCTCCAGAGTGTTTATGAAAGACTAGGTACTAAGTAGGTATTTATGGCATTAAGAGCCTGAAATCCATCTGCATATCTCTTTTCCTCAGGCAAAAATCTTTTTAGAGTCTTTTACCACTTTCTCCTGTCTCCCCAAAAGCTCTGTGCTTCTCACCATTTTTTGAGTATGTGGCTCACACACACTGGTCACACGGCTCTTACTCAGCACAAATATCAACAAAGCTTATAATGGCCTCAGCACAGGTAAAGGAGAGCTGATAGCAGAGATGTTTAATCTACCCCATGCTTCCTTCCTATGCCTCCCTGGCTGCTGCCTATCCCCAAGAATAAATTTTTCGAGGAATGCCTTAGGTATCCCTGGATTGCAAACAATGCTGCTCCTGAAAACTCCAAATATCTCTAACTTTGTAAATATCCCTTAATATAGGCTGACCAGACATACCATTTTATATGGGACAGAAAACAACAATACTGTCCTGTTTCAAATGGTACATATGGTCAGTTTAGTCTCACTGGACTAAATTCAGAGTGTCAGTTGGCTGACCATACGTACCATTTGAAACAGGACAGTACCATTGTTTTCTGTCCCGTTTAAAACAGTATGTCTGGTCAGCCTACCTTAATATGTATCTTTTAAAACCCTCTCAATACCTTAGAAATAAATTTGGGGGAGCAATTTGTATACTCACATAAGCTTAGAACTAAACAAAAGACAAGATCTTTGATGGCACTCAGTTTAGCTCTTAAATTTTCTAGTCAAGGAAATCCAGAGACAGGGAAAGGATGTGTCTTGCCCAAGATTATAAGCCTTTAAAATACACTGGGAGGCTGAAGACTAGAATTCATGATTTCTTACTCTTTCAACTACAGTGGAATTTTCCCCCGCAAAAAAAAACATGTCAATGCAAACCTACTGCCCCAAGCACTCCCTGAACATCCCAGCATGCCCTTTCCACACGGAGCACTTTGTCTTCCATGATGCATGATGTCTCTATTGTCCTCCTAGCTGAAGAGCTCAGTTCTCCTTGACCTCAGCTTTTCAGGCCGGTTGGTTTTAAAAACATTCTCTGATTGACAGAAACATTTGGCTGAACAGTAATACAATTAAGGTACATCCTGGAAACCAATTTCAAGCTGACTCTGCCAAATTAACTTTTCTGAATAAATTGACAGGTCACTTCAAGAAAATCACCAATTAATCTGATTTGAGTTTTATTTTGTTTTGTTTTTTAACTGAATTCTCAAAGATGGAATTGGCTGTATCTCTCATAGAATTTCTTCTTGTTTTAATATCATATTGCCTCACTGTCATTTAAAGAGAAGAATTTTTTTCCCCAAAATCCTCCATCTTAAATAGGTTCATCTTGTGTTCCAATGGATAACAATTCTACTTTCTAAGATTTTTTTAGGAGATGCCAGGATGGCTCAGCGGGTTGAGCACTTGCCTTGCTACCCTGGGGACTGAGGATCAAGTGAGGACCCATACGCTGATCTGGGGTGTACTTCCCATGTGGAAGGCCCCCAGCCAGTTTCCCACCTTGCACGGCCTGGCGCCCACCTGTGTGGAATGAAACTATTTTGAAAACTAATGATATAATTACACTGTGGAGACTGCTTTGGACCCTCCAGCCTTTCTCTCTCTCTCTCTTTCTCTCTCTCTCTCTCTCTGTCAAAAACAATAAAATATATCTTTTTTAAAAAGATTTTTTAAGAGTATAAATGGCTTATATTATTTTGCTTGGGATTATATTTTTTCCTATAGAATATAAGGAAAAATAAATTGGATTAACCAGTAACAACAGATTAAGTACCTCTGGAATTTGCCCAAGTTTGTACATAGTACTTGGCATCTAATTTTAATGACCCAAATAATTTAGCTGTGAGCATAAATATGTAAATCCATCTGCCTACACATATAAGCAACTAATTTTCCCCAAGATTTAAATATATGGATATTCATTTATGCATTCATTCAAAGAACATTTTATTGAGCATCAAATTTGTACCCAGTATACTGTGCTAGTAATGAAAATAAAAAGATAAACAACAGAATCCTTGTCCTCAAGTAGGTCACTGTCTAGAGACAGTAAAAGAAACAAACATGCAGTAGATAGGAAACAGAAGAACAATCTCTGAGTCGCACTATGATGAAGCCTTTATTGTTCAGAGTGTGGGTGACAAGGACACTTTTTATTCTATACTGATATACTGGCTCACATTATACTCTACTAATAGGTCCAAAATGCAAAAAAAATAATAATAATACTGATAATGTAAATGACATTTATATTTAATCCAGTTTCAGTTTTCCTTCCTCCCACTGCTAGCTTTAGCTACAAAGCCATTGCTCTGTTTTCACTTGGCCTTGACTAGAAATAACAATAATATGCTCCTAACATATGGTTGTGTGTTACATCCTAATGACTAGGTACTGTCATTTTCCTCATGTCATGTATAAAGAAACCGAGAAACAGAAAGACTAAGTAAGTTGTTTACCATTTGCAATAACATGGATGAACCCAGAGGATATCATGCCAAGTGAAGTAAGTCAGACAGGAAAAGACTACCATATGATTTCACTTACAAGTGGAATCTAAAGAACAAAATATACAAACAAAACAGAAATAGACTCAAAGATACAGAGAACAAACAGATGGTTGCTAAATGGGAGGAGGGTTGGAAAATGGGTGAGAAAGGTGAAAGATTTTGGAAATAAAAATGGGTAGTCACAGGGGATACCGGATAGCTCAGCAGGGTGAGAGCCTGCCTTGTAACCCTGAGGTCCAGGGATCAAATCTCGGTCCCAGCCCATGCAAACCCATCTGCTGAATTGTGGTGCTGGGATGGCAGCAAAGGTTCTTTGCCTCCCTGTGTTCAGTTCCCACCCTACGTGGCCCCACATCCACCTGTGTGGAATGAAATTATGTCACAACTAATGATGTACAACTATGGAGA
>PVKE010008977.1:12837-39219 GCA_004027555.1 Craseonycteris thonglongyai | reverse complement strand
CAGTTGTACCTCAGTTCAGCATACGGGTTTGCATGAGCCGGATCCGAGAATCAAACCCTGGACCTTGTGTTTGCAAGGCAAGCACTGAACCACTGAGCTATCCTAGCCTCCGAATTATTTCTTCTAAGCCAAAATCTTTCCCCCTGTAACTTTTACCTATTAATTCTAGATTTCACATTTTGACAATACACAGAATTGTTCACTTTCTAGCCCTACAGTTTAGCATTCATGAATTATATGCAGTTTTCTGAAATAGCCACATTATATTGTCTTCATGCCTTTACACACGTTGTGCTGAGCTAATCCCCACTTGGACTTGTCCAAGAGTTATTTATTCTAGACAAAACCTAACTGAAATAATCTTAATATATGGAGTAGAAAACAGTCTATTTCTACTAGAAGATATGACATTGCTGAATTCTATACCAGTATATTAAAAAAGAATTTTGAAATAGTGTCTTCCTCAATTATAGGAAAATGAGGGGTTGTCAAGAAATTCGTGGAATGAAAGTGAAGGATAAAAAAAACTATTATTTTCCCTTTTCATTATATTCCCCCTTAACCCTTGTATACTTTTCGGATCTTTCAGTAAGTTTATTTATACCCTTAAAAAAATAGTTTTGCTATTGCCCTCAAAATCACAGCTTTAACCTCTTCGTTATTTGTAAATTTCTTCTGTTGAAGTGCTTTTTACATATTTAGAAACAAATAATCAGACAGAGCCAGGTCTGAAGGGAGGGTGAAAGCCACAATCATAAAGAGTTGCTCTTGTGCATGGGCACGCTGTACAAAAAGCAGCACCCCTTTGGTTCATTTTTCTCTTCTTTACTCCTTCACCGATTCTTTTAACTGTTTCAGCAGACTGGAATAGTACTCTCCAGTTACTATGACACCCTTTATCCTTGTAATCAATCAGCAGGATACCCTCCATATCCCAAAAATCAGGTAGCCAGAATTTTTCCAGCCAACTGCAACACCTTGAACTTCTTAGGGGGTGGCATGCTCTTTTTATGCCACTGCATGGACTCCTGTTTTGATTCAGGCTCATAATGATGAACCCAAGTTTCATCTCCAGTGACAATTCAATTTAAACTTCATTTTTGTTGCCGCTGCAGAGGTCCAAAAACTGTTGACGCACTATTGTTTTTGAAGCCACATGAGCCTTCTTGGTACCCATCTTGCACTGACTTTTGACATTTTTAGTGTGATGGAGAATATTCAGAATGGATGTAGGTGATACTACAATCATTTCTGCAAGCTGCTTTTTATTCAATCTGGCATCTTCCATTACAAGTTTTTCAACTTTTTCAACAATGTCTGAAAAAGTGGTCTTCAATCAACTCTGCTCGAAAAGGCTATGCCACTTGTAAACCATGGATTTCCTAGGGCAATAATCTCTGTAAATTGCTAACATCTCTTCCAAAATGGATGGAGGTGTTTTCCATTGTTTTGCGAGAAACTTCATGCTGGCACAAAATTCAATTTCATCCATACTTGGGGTTTTCTTCATATTTGATGTGCTTCTTTGGCAGTATCTGAAAGAACACGGATGCAAGTAGGCTAAAATTTGGCACATATACTAATAAGTCACAGAATCAGGCTGTGTGCACTAGTACTCCCACCTCTCCAATAACCCCCAGTTCTGCAAATTTCTTGACCACCCCTTGTACAACCTTTTAAGTGAAGTTATCATTATAACAGTAACTCAAACATTATTGGGTAAAATATATAATGAACTAATTTCTTTTTCTTGTGGAAGACATTTTTAAAAATTCTTTTTTAATGTACTAGTATAAAATTATAGCAATCTAAGGACTTTTGGCAAATAAATTGCTTCGAATGGTTTTCCTTAGAGCAGTGTGTGTATGTATGTACATGCATACATATATATAAAAAAAATTTTCCTGCAATAACCCATGTATTTTTTTAAAAAACAATTAACAGTATTTAAATTTTTCTTGAGGATTCAGGGTTGTGGAGGAGGATAACACAGATTAGGAATATTGATACTTCTAATTCAAATCTCAGCTCTTCTACTTAGTATTTTGGTTGAGGCATTGTGACTTTAAAAATAAAGTCCGACTAGTTAATTTCTAAAGTCCATTCTAGTTCCAAAATGTTATGATTAGATATTATATTGGGTATTGATAGAGGTATAATTTTAAATGGGCTCAATGGCAATTTAAGTACTGGCCTTCGAACTCTGAAAAGTTTTTGGTGACAGCTTCCTTTTGAATAATTGCAAGTTTCTGATAAAGGTAAAAAGAAGAACATGCAGCAACCCAACTTCTAGTGAGGTTAATAATATGCCTGTTTTTTAACAAACTTAAGTGAATCAAAGGATCAAAGAAATTTGTACTATGTGGTTTTCTTTTCCTGTGAAAAATCATCTATCTCACACTTCCACCACTGTCGATATTAGTATTCTCTAGCTTTAAAGCCCCATTAAAAATATCATGTAGGATTTTGCCCTACAAATTAAGTTTATGTATACTCTTGTTACTAAAACTTCTCATAGAATGTGAAGGGGAAACACTCCTCACCTTTTTTGTGAATTATATTCAGATAGTTTCTATGATTTCGGAAATCATAGATAATGATAACTCTTCATCTTAAACATTATCAAAACAACTTTCTCAAAATCATGTAGCTCAAATAATATTCTGGCTGGATCAGTTAGATTGTACTAGAAGGCAGCATTATAGGAATGTTCTACAATGCTAACCACACTTTCCAGAGTAAGTTAATTGGTTCTTTAGTTATGAAACAGCCAATGTAAGGTTAATGGTCCTTCATAATGGCATATGTCATTAATTCCCAATATGCAGTTTTACATCTTTGAGATAACAATGATACACAGGTCTGTGTGGACTCTCAGAAAAGCTGTTCTGTCACGTTTTCATTGCTTGCTCTGTACCCCATTTTATCCTGGGTTGTTTACTGTCACTTTCAATCCAATTTTTACCTTCATGTGCTGCCAATATCCACCACTCCCTACTACTGCTCTTTAAAAGAATGTGTCTAATATTTCCTTATTTGTGTCTTTCACAAAAAAATGTTTTCTTTTAAAAGACATCTGGTAGGTGGAAGGTATGGAATCCTTTTTGTCTTGCAGCTGCCCAGGACTGTGTTTCTGTATGTAAGTTCCCTATTAAATTCATCAACCTACAAACTGGACTTCTCTGACTCGTTCTTTGGTCTCTCGCTCCTTCAGCATTTGGGGGCCACTTTTGCATATCCAGCCCTCTCTTGAAACATAACTACTCATATGAGGTCTGACAGTTAAGTTTTCAAACGCATCCTAGAAAAAGTGCTACATACCTCATTGCTGAATATCACTAGTCACCTTGGAAGAACTCCCTTTGGGAAGCTTTGCACCAATGCCAGTGCCTAGTACACCCTTCAAAGCAATTTTGGAACTCTTTCTGGAATGGACATCAGAGCCATTGTTGTATTACCCTTGATGGCCTCAGTGTCATCAAAATGTCTTCCTTTCAATATTTCCCTCATCTTCGGATAAAGAAAAAAGTCTTTGGGGGCCAGATCAGGTGAGAAGGGAGGGTGTTCCAATACAGTTATTTGTTAACTGGCTAAAAACTCCCTCACAGACAGTGCTTTGTGAGCCGGTGAATTGTTATGATGTAAGAGCCGTGAGTTGTCGGAGAAAAGTTCAGGTCGTTTTTGTCTTTTTCATACAGCTTTTTCAGAGCTTCCAAATAGTCAACTTGGTTGACTATTGGTCCAGTTGGTACAAATTCACAATGAACAATCCCTCTAATATCGAAAAAGGTGAGCAACATCATTTTGACTCTTGATTTGGACAGATGGTACTTTCTGGGTAGTGGAGAATTGGCTGACTTCCACTGTGTACTTTGGTGCTATCGTGTATGTTTCAAGATTTTATTGGTACAACCATGTTTCATCACCTGTGATAACACAACCCAAAACAACCTTGCCTCTCCAAAAGGTCTTGGTAACTTGGACTCTCCTTTGCTTTTGGGCATTGGTGAGCTTCTTAGGGACCATTTTTGCTCACACCTTTCTCATGCCAAGATTTTCAGTGAAGATTTTCCTGTTCTTTTATCAGTGTTTCCTTGGTCCGCTATGCTTCTCACAGTCAGCCAATGATTTGGACATGCTTTTCAACAAATTTTTGCAATGTTTTTGTCAGTTCTGCTCATTAATGGCTACCCTAACCTCTCTTCATCAGGGATGTTCTCTCTCTCCCCTCAGAAAAATGTTTAATCCATTTGTACACTGACGTTTTCTTCATGGCATTATCCCCATCAAATTGGACTAATCATGTCCCTGATTTCACTTCCCCTCTTGCCATGTTTAGCAAGACATTTAATATTTGTTCATTGCTGTAATTCAAGCTCTAACATTCTCAAGACGGCACACAAAAACATGCAACAAGACACCGACACATGTTGACACCGAACACAGCCATGAGACACCGAAATAGCAAAGTTATGAAATCTTATCAAGTTGTTTGTACAGTGCTGCTAATGTAAGCGCGTGTGGCAAGTTTGCAAACTTAACTGTTAGACTTCGTACTTGCTAATTTTACTAGTACTTTCAATAACAGCTCAAATAAAATATTAATTTATAATTTATACTCTACCATATTCCAAAAAGGATATGAGTGAAGTAACTTACATTGAAACATAAGTCAGACATGACAGTAAAGGGGTTTCAAAAATAAGACTAGAAATACCTGAATATTCAGAGAACTTATTGGATAAGAGGATTCTATTAAGTACCATATTTTAGTTTTTAATTTCTTGGCAACTTCTGAAGGGTTGGAATGAAACTTTGCTTGAATATTTTCTTTAAGTAACTAAGATCATTCACCTTAGAATATTCTAATCAATCTTTCACAGTGTCATTTGAAGAGAAAAATATCCCATTTCTTCCTCAAGTATTAGAAGATACTATGCAACAAGGACAATATTTACCTAAATAGTGTTCAGACTCTAGATTCCATTTGAATATTCTTGTTAAATTTGATGTGCCAATCTTTCTGATGTCAAGTTACTGATTCACATGAAAGTATATTCTCTGCACATATAAAATTTATGTTGTATGTACAATTTCTATAAGAAGTTATTTTAATCTATAGCTCAACCTAAGTTCAAGGATTATGGTCATCAAAATAAAAATGGCTAATAAAATAAAAAGAAGTATCATTGGTCTATCTGAAATGGAAAAAGAACCACTAAATTATTTTGGTTTTGTTGTATGTATTCTATAGGACTGAATTAAAATTTAGAACTGTTTCTTAAATAAAGAATAAAAAGCACATGAGATAGGTTCTTTTGAGGTCTGGGAACATATGGTCCTGGAATATAGTAATTTATCATTTGAGATTTTCACTAATATTTGGCAAATTACAATTTTGTAGCATGACAGCCATCTTAGTTATAAAACTTTATTATATTTTGAATACACTAACTTACTTCCCCATTTATGACAGCGAACATTGTAAGAATATGAAGAAATCATTGTTAAAAATAGCAAGCTACACATTAACATTTGATTTTGACCAATAAGATCTGAAATCAATGTCAGAAAGAAAATATAGCTAGAACTTTCTGTCCTAAGGGGATGGAAGAAAGAATCTGAGAAAGGTGAGAAGGGGAAGTGCCTTACATAATTCAACAACTGATTTGACAAATAAATAGTCTGAATTGACTCTAAAAAGGAAAGGAATCCTATTTTAATCTCTTAATAACAAAGATTATGACATTAGTTCTCGAATGATAGAAAGAAGGAAAATGGGATAGCTAACTATATAACATTTTAAATTCTATCTAAGCTACTATATAAAAACATAGAAAAAATTAATAAAATGTTTTATAACATTGACATATGTAAATTATTTAGTTGATATGCTGTTTATAAATAGAAGATATATGTATGACTATTGAATAACAGCTGAACATCCTTGTCAAAACATTAGTTTTTCTCTCTACATATATGTGAATACCAAATAAAGTGAGCACACATATAAGTACTTCAGTGACCAGAGAAGAAAGGATATTGACTCCATCAAATGAGACTGATTTTAAGTGGAATATCATATAAAAAATTAAGCTTGCTTACACACACACACACACACACACACAAACACAAAAGCTTTATTGACTTTATTATTGAGTTAAGATTTCCATAAATAAGGTAGTGGGAAAAACTTGACAGAGAAAAAATTTACGATTAGTAAATAAGTCTATATAACAGAAAAATAAATTACCAGAAATAATATTAAACTATCAATTAGGCATAAATGTTAATAGTATAATTATAGCTAGCATCCTAACTCTGTTACTTAACAGCCATGACCCTAGTGCAGTTACTTAACCTCTAAGATTCTAGTTTTCCATTTATTAAGTGGAAATAATTCTATCCATAAGCAGTGATGATTTAGTGAGATAATGCATGCAAAAAATTATATAAGTGCGTGACACACAGCTAACTTAGTATTTATTATCTTATTCTATCTTCTCCTTTAAAACAAGACCACCAAAACTGTCAAACAGATTGTTGGGTTTTGCATTTTTCAAGAACTGTTTCATTTTTAACTTTTATCACATTTGGAAAGCCAATCATATACATTACTTCATTTTTCCATCAATAAAATTATCATAATGGCAATGAATCACATTATATAAAATACAGAATAGTCTCTAAAGCCAGAAGGTTTGTTAATTTAAAAGAAAAAAAAAATTCTTGTATTGCGTATCTTCTGCCAGATGGAGACACAAAGAAGGAAGTCTCCTTGGTTGACCCCTCTGTAAGTTCACTGAAATGTAGTAAGTGCTGATTGTTTTTAATCATGTAAAGTTTTTTTAAAAAGCCATACAGTCAACTTACCTGATGAAGATCATTTCCCAAGGCATACTCGGCAAAGTAGCCCGGAGCAGCAGATGAGGCTCTAATGGCCTGCCACATTTTGTACTGACAGCCTCCCAAATAGTGAGAGTTGACTCCAGGAAAATGACCATAGTTTCTGAATACAAAAGCTTTTGGCGTTATCCCTCTGTTCACTAAGGTACTTACTGCAGCTACCTAGTGAATTAGAAAGTGAACAACACCCATGGTAAGCAGCAATATTTAGGATTTGTAAAAATTAAGTATTTGGTAATATGAATAAACCTACACCACCACCACCCATCAGGACAAATGTATAACATAACATTAAGCAAAGGGAACCCAATTTTTTAAAAAGGTATTTCTTTATGGGGAAATAGAGACAAGGATTGAGATAATTTTAAAAAATGCATTGTAAGAGAAAAATAATAAAAACTATCATTGGCATGATTTGGTAGCTATTTAAGACATTCAAAAGGCATAAATCTGCAGAGCTTTATATCATTAAAAAAGCAGTAAAACAAAAACTTAAAGTACACTATTTCATAATATAATTTACAAATTAGTCTCTTTCTATGCTCTTTGAAAGTATGACTTTAAACTAAAACTCTATGACTACACAAACTCTCAAGGCTTTCTGATCATAGTTAATAACTGGCAACCGGGTAATTTTTTTATTTAAGAAACCAATGTTGATCACTCTGGCTCAGATTTTATTGATGACAGATGAATTTATGTAAATTGTGCTATATGTATCAATGATTTGAAATATAACCTTAAGAAGCTGAAAGGTTACTGATGAGGCCAAAGTTGTTAGGGTCCTATGCTAAGCCCTGCCTGGGACCTCTTTGCCAAGAGATTTTATAAATCAAAGGCCATATCCTAAGTTCCTATGAGTGATCTAAGTGTGTGTCTTTACCACTGTGAATAAGAGTTGGCCATACACTATAATCCAGAGAGTTTATTAATTGGTATACAGACAGGCTGCATTAAAAAACATATGGGTGGCTGTTCCATTTACTATGAGTGAATTACGTTTTGAGGTAGCTAATGATTCCCCACACCCACTCTATTATTTACTCTGGTCACTTCCAAGATTTAAAAACAAAAAGCCCTGAAGATACAGGGGCAAAAGAGGTGTACCATATATCCTACGGTTCTCCCCAAAAGAGCTATGTGCATCTCAGTATCAGAGGCTCTACGGTGCTGTATGTTCTGATCCACCTACCACTCCAGCCTCATTTCATATGCTGCCCTTGGATCCTCATGCTCTAGTCTTTTAGGAATGCTTCCATTGCCTACATTTCTCCA
The DNA here is from genome assembly GCA_004027555.1 of Craseonycteris thonglongyai. Taxonomy (NCBI): domain Eukaryota; kingdom Metazoa; phylum Chordata; class Mammalia; order Chiroptera; family Craseonycteridae; genus Craseonycteris; species Craseonycteris thonglongyai. Next base: position 31,038 of record PVKE010008977.1, on the reverse strand, counting down.
GGACTCCTCCTGCACAGGCACTCCCCTTGCCAGGAAAACTCCTACTCATTGGCTTTTACATTGAGATCTCATCTCATTTCCTTAAAATTGGTAGCCTTCGCTCAGGTCCCTGTAAATACTTTAAGAAAACTGTTTTTGTGCTCTATAGCATTACTTCAGGGAAACAATCTCATTTGTGTGGTTATTTGATTAATGCCTACTTTGCCCTACTGGACTATAAACTCCATGTCTGTATTTGTATTCAAAGTGTCTAGCACAGCACTGGTGCACTGACACATAATACCTACAGAGCAAATGAAAATATGAATAAACAAAAAGGAAAGAGAATGGAGGTGGCTATATTTGAATTTTTAATTTTATTGTTTTGAAAGAAGGTTAAGAGAGAGAGAGACAGACAGACAGACAGACATGGGGAGGGCCCAGGGCAGTCTCCATAGTTGTACATCATTAGTTGTGACATGGTTTTTCATTCCACACAGGCGGACGTGGGGCCACACAGGGAGGGAACTGAACTGAGGGCCTCCCACGTGGGAGATGAGATTCTTCGACCCTGAGCCATGTCAGCGGTTACCAGTTGCACTGTGGTTCAGCATATGTGTTCTGAATGGGTTGGGGCCAGGAATCAAACCCTGGACTTCGCAATTGAGAGGTAAATGATCAGTCGCTGAACTATAACAGTAACATTTTTAAAATTGGGCTTTCATTTGTACATTAATGCAATGATGCCTGGGAATTCGAACTTAATCAGTCCTCGAACCCTGTTTGAGTTCCAAAACGTTCAAGTTCTAAGACAAGTTTTACCTTTTAAATAATAGAAACAGGATTAATCCGATCCTGGGTGCCACAAACTCAAATTTTCAAAATGGTGTTAACAGTAAATACACTGTATTTAAAGTAAAATATTAATTTTATTAATTTTAAGGTAAAATATTAACAATATTTAAATAAAAAATTTAAAAAAGAAACAATGATGATGACACATGTGGATGCTTAAGAGATGGAAGAAGAGTTATCTTCCACGATGACTTCAGGTGTCTGCATTCTTTGTCTTTTAATGCCCTTTGCTATGGTACCACTTGTAGAGGGCTTGGGGTCACTGGTTGTGTTTGCTTTTGAGAACCAACATTCCAAAGTGGACTGATGTTAGTGAACTTTCTGCACTTTTCTGAAATGTTCAATGATGTTACCATCAAACAACTTAACACACCTGTCAATTAGGGCTTTATTGGGGCGGGGGGAGGGCCACTTCTCAACAACTGCCTGAGTTTTTGACCACATGCTAAGAAGGTCCTTGATTTCACCAGAGGGAATGGTTCCAGGGTCTCTCTCTTGCTCCCCAGAAGAAATTTCTTCTAACATTGCTTTCTGCTGCTGCTGGTTGAGGTGCTGAAGCTCTTCCTCTGTCAGCTCAGTTCTGCGATCGTCCACTAACTCGTTCACGTCCTCTTTGCTGATGTCCAAACCCATAGACTGGCCCAGAGATAAGATGTCAGGAACAACAGATGTTCTTCAAAACCTTCTATGACCCTTGCAGCAACACATTCAGGTCAGAGATTTTTTTCCAGGCAGAGTTCATAGTCTTCAGACAGTTCCCTCCATGCTCTCGATTATTCCTAGGCAATGGAGGATATTGTAGTGATCCTTCCAGAACTTTCGGAGGGTCAGCTGTGTTTCACCTGTAATTTCAAAACATCTTTGGAATATAGCCTTGGTGTGCAATTTCTTGAAGTTTGAGATCACCTGTTGGTCCATGGGCTCGATAAGAGGAGTGGTTGGTGTTGGGAGGCAAATATTTTATCTTGATGGAGCTATATTCCTCCATCAAATCTTCTTCTAAGCCTAGAGGATGAGCAGGGGCATTGCCCAGAACAAGAGCCTATATTGAAAGAGTTTTCTTCTGCAGACAGCCCTTTACTGCCAGAGCAAACTCTTTGTGTATCCATTCAGTGAAGAATTGCCTGGTAACCCATGCTTTGACATTGGATCTCCACATAACATTTAGTTTGCTCTTAATGATGTTGTTCTCCTTAAAAACTCATGGATATTTTGAATGGTACCCTACCTAGGAGAGGCTTGATTTCGCAGTCCCCACTAGCAATGAGTTGGCATTCGGATTCCAAAGCAGCGTTCGGATTCCGAGGCAAAATTTGCTTCATTTTTTTGTTCAGATTCCAAGGTATCACTGTATATATCTAAGAGGCATATAAAATTTCTCTTAAAAAATCTAGGGGAGAAAATGCCACAATTATTTGATTAGCCCTTATGATAAAATAATGCTTATCTTTAGTTCCAGTGTTTCATGTTCTTAAATTTTTGTTGTAGTTTTACTGGTGATTAGAAAAGGCTTAATGAGAACATCTTATATTTTCATAGGATGACCCAATATAAAAGGAATCAATATAATCTATTAAAAGAGGTTCCTATGAAATTTTTTCTTTAATAAAAGGCCTTCAGAATAAGTGTTTTCACCCAACCTTCAATTCCAAGTAGGTTTTATATTTAAGAAATTCTAAACTTACCTTAGGACATGTGGGGTTTCTTGCTGTTTCAATCATTAGTGAAGATCCCATTCTATCCCTTTATTAAAGGAGAAGAAATAAATTATATCAAAATGATTTTATCTTCTAACATCAAGGAACACAGCCTATGCAATTACAGTTTGCCCTTGGCTTTGTCAAAGCACTATGAAGGAGAAAAAAAGTATAAGAATCTCCTCTAGGAGGCTTATAATGTAATTCATACACATGAAATAGTATAGAGTTATTTGTTACTCTCTGATTCAAACCAAAGGACAGTTCTGAGAGAGGACAATTAATACAGGCTGTAGTATCTGGGAAAGATTGATTCATGGAGGTGAAGCTTGAGAAGGACACCAAAAGATGTCAAGACAACATATCCAAAGCCAGGACATATACATGGTAAAGGCAAAGGCAGAATAAATCTGTTGTTTTCAGGATCCTCCTGCTAAGATAAAGGTGTTGAATTAAGATTGTACAAGTATGGGTAGGCTAGTTACAGAATTAATGCAACATTATATAAATTGTCCTTGGGCAACAATTTTTATAATTCCATTATAACGGAATTTCAGTGCAGATTTTTTCCAGACTTAAAAATTATATTCTCCCCTGTCTTGATGATAAAAACTGTTTTTTACCAACCTGCCTAAAAAATACCCAAAAAACAAAAACATTTTTCTAATGACTTTTTTTTCAAACAATATGCATGTTTCTCAACTGAAATATTAGTGAATTCATATAAGGGTAGTATTTACAAATTAGGTAGTGATCTATCCCTTACAATCTTTAAAAATTATCAATATAAAGTATTTTCTAAAACAAACAAGATCTTTGTCTGTACCAATCTGATCTATATATTTCTTCTGCATGAAGATCAATTCAATTTTATTCTTCTATGGGTCTTCCATTACCTTTTCACAGAAATTTTGCGGCAAAAAAGGAACAGAGATCCTGGGAGCATGCTGCTTTCACATTTTATTTTTTAAATATTTATTTTATTGTCAGACAGAGAAAGAGAAAAGGGGGAGGGCCCAGAGTAGTTTCCATAGTTGTATGTCATCAGTTTTCGACAGTGTTTCATTTCACACAGGTGGGAGGGGGCCGTGCAGGGGCATGCCTTCTCTAGCCAGGGGCCAAACGGGGGGGCAAGAACTGAGCCGGGGCCTCCTGTGTGGGAAGCACACCCCAATTCAGCATATGGGTCTGCATGGGCCGGGATTCAATTCTCGTCCCCGGGGCTACAAAGCGAGAGCTTAACACGCTGAGCCATCCCGGCTTCCCCTGCTTTCATACTTTAAGCAAAGTTCATATGTACTTTTTATTTAAACCTTGACTTTACTAACAAACCAAAATGCTTCAGTAAATTATGAATATAAATTTGAGACAAAGAAGGAACATTAATTGCTTATTTCAGAGATGTCAAAATACAAAAATATTCTCAACATTCCTAGATTCTACTGATGCTATGAAAAAAAAAGTCCCTAAAAACCACACAAAATCATTATCACAGAAAAACAAACAAACAAATGTAAAAATACTCTCAATAAAACAATGGAAGACCAACAAAATACTCAATAATACAAAAAAGTCCAGAGAGTAGGTGTGGTACATATCTGTAAGGGCCCTCAATGAACCACACTTTTTGATATCCATATATCCTTGTATGTAATTCCTTCCCACACAGACGCTGACTTTAAGTGGCTTTGGTCAATGGGACAGCAGCAAACTTGCCATTAAACTGAGGCTTGATAAGTACTTATTGACTAGGGCTTGCCCTCTTGGAACTCTGAGATCGCCACAAAGGGATGAAGTCCAAGATGAAAGTGAGCTTATGGAGAGAGAAAGATCAGCTGTCTAGGTCTCAGCTGAGCTGACACTGCCAGCAGCCATGTGAGTGTGTTTATACAAGAACAGAAGAAACACCTAGTCAACCACAGAATCATGAGACTAAATTGTTGTCTTAAAATCACTAATTTTTAGAGTGGCTTCTTTTGTAGCAAAGGCTGAGTGGAAAAGTAGGGGAAAAAAAACAAACAACTGACAATACTTTGGAAGTTTATCAATGCTGTGATTAAAAATAAGGAGGGCTTTGAAGGAGATTAGTGAAACAGCAACATGCAAATACATGAAGACACTTTAATGAGAAACAAATGAAAAGGAAAAAGATATTTCATAGCAGAGATTGGTTTTATAGTTAATTTTCAAATGTTCATTATAAATTCATACCAGTACTATGATTTTATAATTTAATGAGAATTCATACATATTACCGTATTTTCCGGCGTATAAGACGACCGGGCGTAAAAGACGACCCCCTAATTTTACAGTTAAAACATAGGTTTAGGCCTATATTCGCTGTATAAGACTATATTCGCTGTATAAGAGGCTGTAGTCTTATACAGCGAATATAGGCCTAAACCTATGTTTTAACTGTAAAATTAGGGGGTCGTCTTATACGCCCGGTCGTCTTATACGCCGGAAAGTACGGTATTTTTTAATAGACACAAAATTTAACCCCAAAATAAGCAACATACATTGATGAATGGGAAGATTCCTCAATTGGAAAGATACTATTATTCCACAAAATAACTACTACATTTCAACCAAAATATCAGTAGGATTTTATTATTATGTTTTTAAGATTTATTTTATTGTTTGAGAGAAGGTGAGAGAGAAAGACAGAGAGAAGAGGAGAAAGGGGCCCAGAGCAGTCTCCATAGTTGTGTATCACTAGTTGTGACAGTTTCATTCCACAAAGGTGGATGTGCAGCGCGGGGCAGAAACAAACTGGGGCCTCCCACAGTTGTTCTGCAGTTCAGCATATAGGTTTGCATGGGCTGGGGCCTGAATTCGATCCCTGGACCTTGCAGTTGCAAGGCAAGTGTTCAACCTGATGAGCTATCCTGGCATCCCCAGCACTTTTTTTTTTCAATGTAATAAGAGTAACTTAAAATTCACTTTGAAGATTAAATGAAAATAGTGAACATATTTTTGAAAGAGAGTATGAATAAAAGACTTGCTATATCAATATAAAAACATTATGCAAGGAACTGGGAAAAATTTTTAAAAATCAATGGAAAACTAAAAACGGACATTGGACATTGACTCTTAATGTAGATAAAACTTTTAAAAATGACAAAGGTGGTATTTCAAATCAGTGAAATAAAAGGAATAAGAACTTTGTAAAAGGTACAGGAACACTTGAATTAACACTGGAGTAAAAATAAAGTTTGATCCTCTTACAACATACATTGAAATATATTTCAGATGACTTAAAAATTTTAAATAAACTTAATTAAACCTTAGGACTAGAAAATAATATAATAATGTACCTGATTTCAAGGTAGAAAAGGCTTACTACAACATGAAAGTAAAGTTAAAATTAAAGAAAAAGGATGTGGTTCAATTTTAAACTCCTCTACATTAAAAAAACCATTAATTAAAAAGCACATTTTCAACATATAGTAAATGGTTCATATATTTATAATATAGTGAGGAATACCTTGATAGGCAAATGAGAAAATATTATTCTCTTGAAATACACACACACGCAATTAAAAAACATAACAAATGTTTAAACTCATCAGTATTTAAAGTGATGCAAATTGAAAACAGTCAAAAAATCTTTGAAACTGACATATTAATAGTTTTAAAATTAAAATGTTTGGTGTACAAACATATGTTATGAAATGGAAATACAAACAGGTGCTGGTGGGTGAATAAATTGGGGCAAGTGTTTTAAAGAACAATTCACATATATGAGAACACACACACACACAAACACACGGCTGTCTGGAAAGTATCCAGCTATGTAATATGAAAAACAGAGGCAGTATGGCTGGATTTTTTTCTGGACAGTCCTCGTATTTCTATCTCATGACTTAAAACATGTATACTTTCTGACCCAAAACTTCACTCTAGAAATGTGTACCTTGAAGATATAATCAGAGATTTACGTAGAGATGCAGAATGTCCATTTAAACTCTAAACTGTAAAAATATCTAAAGTATCCTTTTCCTGTAGGGAATTCGTTACATCCATAAAACAGGATCTTGAACAACCATTAAAACATGCCTCAAAAAATATTTAATGACATAGGAAATCATTCATGATAAAATGCTATTATATGTGAAAATGCAGGACAAAACTAAATGTGCATTATCATTCCAATTTTGTGAAGGGCATAAATACACACACACATTCACAACCCTATACACATATATACTTACCTGTAAAAAACTCTAGAGAAAAGTATATCACCATGTTAACAGTGATTTTATTCTTAGTTGGATTATAAGCCATTTTCATTGCTTCCTTTATATGCTCTTTATTTCATATAATCATATAGAAATGTGATTATTTTTAAGACATCAATATTGGCCCAATAATTATACTTCTTGTAAAGATGCATAATAAAACCTGATATATATTCTGAAACATAGGAACAAATGTCACTGTTCCAACTACAGCATGTTCATAATTACAAAAAATTAGGAATAACATAAATGCCCTAAATGTGAATAGTTAAAAAAAAAATAAGGTACCATTACACTGGAATGTACTGTAGTCTTTAAAAATTTCTCAAGATATCAATAAAGTTGAAAAATGGGGAATGTATATAGAACTACAAATACAATATGCTTCCTGCTTTCTAATAAAAAGCATATGGAAATATATCTAGTCTAAAAAAAACTAGAAAGAGGGCAGCCGGGTTAAGCGCTCACTTTGCAGCCCCGGGGATGGAGGATCAAATCCCGGCCCCGGCCCCGGCCCCGGCCCCGGCCCCGGCCCCGGCCCCGGCCCCGGCCCCGGCCCCGGCCCGTGTGGACCCATATGCTGAACTGGGGAGTGCCCCCAGTTCAGCTCTCACCGGGGTACCCGGCCTAGTTCCTGCCTAATGCAGCCCCATTCCTACCTGTGGAATGAAACTATGTGGAAAAACCAATAATGTGCAACTATGGAGACTGTTCCGGGCCCTCCCCCTTCTCTCTGTCTCTGTATCTCTCTCTCTGTCAAAAACAAACAAAAAAACAAACAAACAAAAAAAACAACTAGAAAGAAATATACAATGAAGGATATATCTCTGAATAAGATTGTGAAAGATTTTTAGTTTCTACTTTATGTTTCTGTTTTTGGAAAGTTAGTATAATGGCTTTGTAGTAATTTGAAAAAAAAGTTTAAAAGTTAACCTTCTATTCTTGTTTTTTGACAGAGACAGAGAGAGACAGAGAGAGAAGGGGGAGGTCCCAGAGCAGTGTCCACAGTTATACGTCATCAGTTTTCAACACAGTTTCATTACACAGAGGTGGTTGGGGGCCAAGCAGGGCGGGAAACAGGCTGGGGATTCCCACATGGGAGGCACACCCTCTTGAGCCAGGGGCCAAACCAAGGGGGCGAGAACCAAACTGGGGGCCTCCCACATGGGAAGCACACCCCAGTTCAGTATATGGGTCCACATGGGCCAGGGCTGGGACTTGTTCCCTGGTCCCTGGGGGCTGCAAAGTGAGCATTTAACCTGCTGAGCCATCCTGGCTTCCCCAATTAATGTTTTAGAAGAGTATGTTAATGCCTATGTTAAGTAAAAACAACAGGATACAAATATGTTCTATATATAATATGGTCTCAATTTTTTAAATTGCAATTTCAACTTTAAAATGCTAATCTCACACATAGGAACTCAATAAAATAGTGACTAGAATAAGTCACCATAACATTAACAGTGGTTATCTATAATGGGTTATCTATAATGAGGAAGATCAAAATTTAATATTCTCCTTTATATTTTTTTGGCATTTTCCAAATTACAATATGTACATATTCACTATATAATAAAGACAATTTTAAAAAGAGTAATTATAACTTACTTAAGAATATTTTCCCATGTTTGACTGTCATAAAATGCATGGCTCCAACTCATTTTGACTGTTCCAACAATGACATTTTGTGAAAACACATCTGCTCCTAATTTTCGATAAAGTTCCTCACATTCATCCAGGGGCATATGAAACAATCCCAACATAAATGCTAATATAGCACCTGAAAGAAAGAATCCTTAGTTTTTGTCAGTGTTGACATTATAGCACTTATAAAATTTCTTGAGTCATACCTGGTTAAAATTCTAGCTTTGACACTTTTTAACTGTATGACTTGGGAAAAACTACTTAACCTCTCAGAGCCTCAATGTTTTCTTTCATCTGTAAAACAATTACAACTAAAATGTAAAAGGTTCTTATATTGGAATAACACACATAAAGGGCTTTAGTAGGCCTAAATAAAGATTAAAAAGGCTAACTATGATGATGATGATAATTTAAAAATATATAAAATGTTGTTTTACATTAAATAATGTGTAATTAAGATACTGAGGTAGATAGTATCCTTTCTAACCTTAAATTCCTAGGTTTTAGTCACAGAATACAGTATATTTGACAATTTACCAATTCATTAAAATAATGACTCCTTCGGTGGGGTCCTGGATTAGTTTTCCATATAGTTTTACTCCATGGGTGGGTAGGTGCAGGGCTGTACAGGGCAGGAACTAGGCCAGGAGCCTCCCACACAGGCCCTGGCAAGAACTGAACTGGGGGCACACCCCAGTTTAGCATATGGGTCCCCACCTGGGCCAGAACCGGGATTTGATCCTCGGTCTCCAGGGCTGCAAAGCAAGCGCTTAACCTGCTGTGCCATCCCAGCTTTACCCTGTGTCCTTTTAAATAGCTGATTTCATACCCTAGGGCTACACACAACTGGTAGGATACCCTGCCACCTAGTGTATCTAACTGGCTTAACCCCGAATTAAGGAGAAAAATGGGAGGAGAAAGCTTTAGGGGACAGGGAAAGGTGAGATGAGGCAAAGACCTGTATACCATCACTGCTTACTTGGAGATTGCAAATAAAAAAAAACAGAAAATCAACATTATATTGTATTTTAAATATTTTATATATATTTATTATACTTTGTCTTATAGTAGTAAAAAGTAAGAGATTATATCTTAAAATACACTGTATGGCATAACTATAAAATAGAAATTGTTATTTTTCAATTTGTAGAACATCTGTAATTAACAAGAAATTGATTGCTAAAACATTAAGTTCCTTTTTTTCAAGTAGAGCTACTATAAAGATGAACAGATATTTTAGAAAAAATGAATCTTACTGAACTGTTAAAGGCATTAGCTTTAAATGAAATATACATTTATTAACTGTACAGAAATTATAAGTGTAAAATTTCTACATTAGAATATATAAGATGTAAAAAGGAAAGGAAAATTATAAGCCTGTATTATAAACTAAGGTTAACATAAGCTAGAAGACACAATGGAAAAGATAATATGATATAGAAATATACATATTACATAAACTGGTATGCTACTCCATGGATGAATCTCTGATTTAAAACTCTCTTTACTGAGTACCCACATACTCACAATAGTGCCAAAGCAAGTGGTTAGCTTATAGAAGACTAAATATTTGAATTGTTAGGAACATTCTAAAATTTTAACAGAAAAGGTCAGGGTAATAGCTCCAAAAAATTACCAAAGAACACTAGCCCTGGTAAATGTTTCATTAAGAAAAGTTCCCATAGTTAAATCAATTTGGGACATACATATTACTTTCATATCCTCAGAGTCATAATTCATTTTTGATATAATAAATGATCTCAGAAGTCCCCCTGTGAAGAAACCTATTCAACTTCCTTTAACCCAACATTTTCCAAATTTAGGGTTCAGTGGAACATCACAGGAATCACTGATTCTTTAATGCTTTTTAATAATCACTGCAACTGCTCTCATTTAGTTTTCATAACTGACATACCCTTTGAGAATATTTATAATACTTGATACAGATAAAGTAGATAAATCATTAGATTTTGTTACTGGTGGTCTTCAGAATTACTATTATAATGCCAAAAACATGAAAAAGAAATAGAAATAAAAATCTATGAAGATAAACTAATGTAAAGTGAGAAATTATTAGGGCAAACAGTATACAATATACAGCAAGGATCTGCAGTCTTGAATGTTACCTGGGAAGTAAGCAATAGCTACGGGTATCCTGAGAGACTTGGCGGGGTTTTGGGAAGGGTGCTCAGAATAGATAGGTGTGAGACAGCTGGTGTAAGGAAATTGAAAAACAAAACAAACAGACAACAAAACAAAAAATCACCTGGTAGGGACTCAATGAAAACTTAGAAATTATTCAATCATATCATATTCTAAGTTGCCAATATCTTCTATACAAAGATGAAAGTATAATTTTACATGTATATCAACTAGCAATATTAGAAATAGCTTTTAAAAAACATAGATTCTTACATTTATCAATTTAAATTCTGGCTTCAAACAACCAGATTTTTAAAAAACGATAGAAGCAGCAATTTCCTCACAGAGGGATACCTCTCACAAAAAAGTAAAATCTTATTCATTTTTAATAGTCTATAAGTTTAAGTACAATTTGAGTGCCTACCTTCCTCCCATTTCATCACTTCCTTTAAGGTTACTATACCATAAAATAATTAATTCATAATTTATACTTGTCACTATGGTTTACCTGAAACATACTAGAAAAGCACTTTAGAAACTTTTTCTGAATGTTAATTATTTCCCAATATTTTTAAAACTTATTAAGCAAACCAAAGGATTATTTATCATCAAAACAGGAAATATCCATTTTTAGAGAATGACCATGATCTTCAACATAACTACTTAATGTTCTTTTTCTTAATGCACTGCTGTGATGTACCACTTCCAAATAACAATGTTTACCTGTGCTTACACCACAAATATAATCAAAGAGCTGATGAACTGGCTTCTGAGTAAGTTCAACTAACTTTCGTAGTGTCTGAAGAGCAATCAACCCCCTACAGAAAAGATAAAAGGCAAAATTAGAATTTCTTATTCAAGGAAAGTTAAATTATTGAAGAAAACAATCCAAAAAACTGCCTTTCTACCTTTACTCTAACATGAAAATCGATTCACATAAACTAGCACCAGTAAAAGTTGCTTTAGTTTTTTTCTTTTTTATTATTGTTAAATTTATTGGGGTAACACTGGTTAGTAAAAATTACATAGGTTCCAGGTTTACAATTCTATAGTACCTCATCGATATGTTGCACTAAATCTAGTATCTAAAGAATGGTATAAAACCTGTGCTATAGCAACACCATTTAAAATCTATACTAATACCTCTTTAGATTACAAAGACACGTCAATGTAAGATTTTTTTAAAATTAATTTTATTGACAGAAGGTGAGAGAGCACAGTGGGGAGAGCCCAGAGCAGTCTCCATAGTTGCACATCATTAGTTGTGACATGGTTTCATTTCACAGAGGTGATGTGGGGCCACACAGGGTGGGAACTAAACCAGGGGCCTCCCACATGGGAGGCGAAAACCTTCACTGACGAGCCATCTCAGCAGTTTACCAGTTGCACCATAGTTCAGGCTTTGGGATTGCATGGGCCAGGGTAGGAAATTGAACTCCAGACCTCACAAATGCAAGGCAAGCGCTCAACTGCTGAGCTATCCTGGCATTCCCAGATTTCCTTTTTTTTTTTAAACACCTCAACTCTGGAAAAAACTTAAAGCTTCCACTCACTAGTTCTGGGATGTCATATATTGATTTATTCTCTTACCAATGTAGTTGGTCACCTATGTATGCCTGTATGTTTTTGTTTTATATATTTCACTAGTAGTGTTTTTATGCTTTCTTTTATCCACTTTTTAAAACTCTCAACAACCTCAAGACAATGTTCCACATTAAAGATGTATTAACTTATGCTGCTGACTTTGTTCATTTTCAGATCCTTGGCAAAGGCCACAAATAGCTTCATGGTGTATGTGAGAGACGAAACAGTCTAGGAGGTGTAGGGTAATATAGGGTGTAACACATGGGCAATTCTTTTAAATTTTTTAAAATTTATTTTTCAATTACAGTTGACATACAATATTATATTAGTTTCAGGTGTATAGCATAGTGATCAGACATTTATATAGCTTATGAAGTGATCACCCTTGTAAGTCTAGTTCTCATCTGGCACTATACATAGTTATTACATTATTGGCTATATTTCCTATGCTGTACTCTACATCTCCACGAGTACAAACTGGAAAATTGTACTTCTTAATCCTTTTCACTTTTTTCATCCATCCTCTCAACCCCTGTTCCATCTGGGGATCATCAGGTTGTTCTCGGTATCTATGATTTTGTTTTGGTTTTTATTTATTTTGTTTTTTAGATTCCACATTTAAGTGAAATCATACGGTATTTGTTGTTCTCTGTCTGACTTATTTCACTTAGTATAATACTATCTAGGATGCAGACAATTTTTAATACTGGGAGAATATACAGAAATAATGAAACACTCTAATCTCAACACAAGGTATGGGGCAGAGAAGTCCTGGAACACACTAATAGTGGAAACACCACAAAATAAAATTTAGAGTGCCAAATTGTGCTTTGATACTGCTAACAGGAAGTCACCAGAAAATATTGGGTTAATGTAGAAAACAAAAGATGCTGATTATTTGTTTTTAAAGATTTTATTGTTTTTGACAAGAGACAGAGAGAGAGAGAGTGAGAAGCGAGAGGGCCCAGAGCAGTCTTCATAGTTGTACATCATCAATTTTTTTTTATATTGTTTTTTGACAGAGAGAGAGACAGAGAGAGAACTGAACTGGGGGCACTCCCCAGTTCAGCACATGGGTCCGCAAGGGCTGGGTCCAGGATTCGATCCTGGGTCCCTGGCGCTACAAAGTGAGCGCTTAACCCACTGAGCCATCCTGGCTTCCCCTACATCATCAATGTTTAACATAGTTTTGTTCCACCAGATGGGTGGAGGCAGAGCAGGGCAGGAACTGGGCTGAGGGTCTTCTGCGTGGGAGGCACACCCCCTCGAGTCAGGGGCCAAACCGAGGGGGTAAGAACCGAACTGGGGGCCTCCCACATGGGAAACACACCCCAGTTCAGCATATGGGTCCGCATGGGCCAGGGCTAGAATTCAATCCTTGGTCCCTGGGGCTACAAAGCGAGCGCTTAACTCACTGAGCCATCCTGGCTTTCCTAGATGCTGATTATTTTTAATTGCAAAAAGTAATGTAGATTTGAAGAATGTTAAGAGAAAATACAATGGCTTATGAGAGAGATAAGACATAAAGAATTAAAGATAATGTTTGATAAAGTATATTTAACAATATGACCTCCATTACTTACAAAAGGAAAATAAAACAAACATATTCATATAGAAAAAAGATTTGAAGAAATAAAATAAAAACATGAAATATAATTGTGGCATTATGAGTTATGATTTGTTTTGTTTTTCTTTATATTTTCCTGGTTTTCTCCTAAGTTTTACTTGTATAATGAGGAAGAAAACCAAGAATGCTATTTTTATAAATTAATTCAGAATAAATTTAAGAATAAATATATTTGCCAGGTTGATTCTATGTCTTCACTATTACAGCCTTTCTTATAAAAAAAAATAAATAAAAGATATGGCTTCTTTTTATCACAAGTCCTCAAAGATTACTCCTTTCAATACAAATTTCCCATTCTGCCTGCTTTCTCATATTCCACTAAACCAAGGTTTCTCAACAGCAGCACTATTGACATTTTGGGTTGGATAATTCTTTGTTGTACTGGGCTATCCTATGCATTAAGAAGCAACTGTCTTCTCACTAGATTCAAGTGGCAGTCCCCCAGTTCTAACAAACAAAAATGTCTCCTGACACAAATGTCTTTTAGGGTACAAAGTCACCTCCAATAGAGAATCACTCATCTAAACCTATCTTCACCCTAACCTACCTCTATGTTTTCCTAAATAACTTCACTCCAAATTTCCTCCCTATATGACTACCAAAACTACCATTCTAGAAAGTCAAATACTTGCTGGTCACAAACCCCTTTTCACCATACCTCCCTCACCCTAAACAGATATTTGAATGTCCTTTAATAATCTTCTTTGAGATCTCTACTCAAATGTTGCTTTTTCAAAAACAAGTCAGTCCTGATAGTTCCTCAAAATAGCACTGCTACTGTCTAGCCCTTTAGCTTGCTTCTGTTTTCTTCATAGCACCCATTACTACTCAATTATTTTGTGTTTTTCTATTTGTTTATCTTTCTTCCTTTAGAATACCAGCATCATGAAAACTTGGATTTGGCTTCTTTTGTTTACTGAGTGACCCCTGGACCTAAATCAATATTTAGAACAGGGCGGGCAGTCAGTCAATACTTGTTAGTTGACTCAGTGAAGACATCATCCTTCCTAACTCCCCTGAACTTAATGGCAGAGAGGATTTGGCTTCTTCCTGCTCTTCAGTGATATTCCTCACCACTTAACTGCCACTTTCCCTACTTTTCATCACTTGGAACCAATTCTAGGAATTGGAACGATTCTTTCCAATTAATTACCACTTTATCTATCCTATGAATGATATCTACCTTCTTGGATTATTTCACTTACCTAAGAAATATCCAAACAATCTTCTAAGACTTTTCTATCAATCAATTCTATCTTCATTTGCCAACTGAGCACTTCTATGTGAATGTGTAAAACCTTATACTCAACACGTCCAAAACAGAACTCTTTCTCAATACCAATCACCTTCTCCAACTATCCTGCAATTCTATCCCAGTCATCCACAGGATTTACACTTTTTTTAAATAAAGATTTAGTTTAGTGCTTTTGACAGAGAGACAGAGAAAAAGAGAGACAGAGAGACAGGGAGGACCCAGAGCAGTCTCCATAGTTGTACATCATTCGTTTTCAACATAGTTTTATTCCACACAGTTGGGTGGGGGCCCACAAAGGGCAGGAACTAGGTGGGGCCTCCCACATGGGAGGCATGCCCCATGCCCCAGTTTAGCATATGGGTCCACACTGGCTGGGGCAAGGGCCGGGATTCGATCCTCAGATCCCTGGGCTGCAAAGTGAGCACCTGACCTGCTTAGCCATCCCAGCATCCCCCACAGGCTTTATACTTAAGAGTGATCTCAACCTATTTGTATTATATCCAGTCCTCTTTTTCTTCAAATTTTTTGCATACTGTTTCTTCCTCTTCCTACCCACTTGCCACCATCCAAGGTTAGTATTTTATTGTCCTCTGCCTTGGTTATTAAACAGCCTCCCCTCTCATCATTTGCTTTTTTGGTCACATCGATGTCAAATGTAACGGACTTAGTTCAAATACAGGGCTATAGAATTTAACAAAACGGTAAGGGTAGTGCTTTAACATACAGAAGGTTTGACTGACAATGCAGTATTCCAGAGATTGAAGTCAGAGAGGTAAATTTGTAGGGAAGGGTTCATAAAACTAAGCCAAAGAATTTAACCAACAGATAAGTAGTAAGGAACTAGATTAACTAAGATAGAATAAGAAGCATGGATAGATTATTGGTAGTTGGAATGGAGCTTGATGGCAAAATTATCTCCTTCTGAGCTAGGAATGCATTTACTATTTCTTGTGGAGCACAAAAATTGGCATTTGCAAGTGAAGACATAGGACATCTCGCAGTTACTGATATAGTGTCCTTTTATAACTTTATTAAATGACTAGGTGACTAATACATATGACTAAGATAAATAAAAAAAGCTAACATTATAAAATATTGGCAAGATTTTAAGAGAATCTTGTTGATAAACTTCTTAAACTACCAAAAAGTTCTGAAAAGACCAAATTAAAATATAATACTAGTTTAAATTAAAATAAAAGTAAATTCAGATATATGTTAAATAAGTTCTTTTTTTTTTTTAAGGAAAGTTAGGAGCCACCTTTTTTTTTTTTTAATGTTCTATTTATTTATTTATTTATTTATTTTGACAGAAGAGGGAGAGAGACAGAGACAGAGAGAGAACTGAACTAGGGGAGTTCCCAGTTCAGCACATGGTTCCGCACGGGCCGGGGCCAGGACTCGATCCTCGGTCCCCGGCGCTGCAAAGTGAGCGCCTAACCCACTGAGCCATCCCGGCTTCCCCTAAATAAGTTCTTAAATTGATAAAGAAGTAAATTAAGGAAAACTATTTCATGTTTTATTTAAAATTTTTTATTTTATAGTGATATAATAATATTGAATTATTTAAAAAAATCCTATGGCTAAATTATAGTTTTTAAAAATTATTTTTCTAGGATGTCATTAAAATGGCAGCATGAACTCCTTGAAATCTTCCTTGGAAGTTACAACAAATTGAACAGCTATAAGTCAACAAAAGATTCCTTATGCAACACACAAATATGCCCGAGAAAATTGAGCATTGAAAAATCTGAACATGGGCAAATCGCGGAGAACAGGGGAAGAGTGAAGGGGGAAGTACAGAGACGGGGCCACAGGATGCAGCCTGGAGCTCACTGTAGTCCTGGGAGAGAAAAGGAGTGAGACAGCAGCAAGAGCAAACACCTTCACTGCCCTCACTATAGGCAGAAAACAAAGACACAAATTCTGGCTGCCTTTCCCTACCTTCCCAGCACCCCCCTTCCCCACACCCTTCCAGTGTTTCTGCTGAGGTTTCAGAGGAAACCGCAGTAGTGAGTATCGGATTAAAGAACAAAATATCTATAGCTCTGTGAACTGGGGAGACAGTTCCTGAGCAGCAGACATACAATGTGGCTAATTCCGGCAACAGGGAAAGAGCTGTAAGGGTATGACAATGGTGGGCTGGGAGCTTCCATTACCTGGAGCTACAAACATACCTGCTGCCTCTCCCAACATAACTCACCTCCACCCTTCCCAGCTGAATCCATCAGGGGAGCCAGGGAAATTGAAACACGCAAGTGCTGCTGCATCTCTGCAGGGATAACATTGGCGTTTCAGAGGCTCTGAGCTTCATCGCCCATGACATCCTCCCACAGGGGTGGTACACAGAGACCAAGACTACTTAACCACAGAGAAGCTTCACCTCCCAGGAAATATCCCATCATGCAGAGATGGAAAAGCCAAGAGAAAATAAAATGCTGCAGCTCATGAGAGAAAATATAATGCTCTAGCAATACTTACTGAAAAGCAAAAGAAAGATCTTTCATATCCACCTGCTGTAGAACCCACTCTTGTAGGTAGATGCCCAGGAACTGAAACACATTAATAACTATAAATAACCAAGAGAACAAAGCTACTCAGAAAGAAAATGAACTTAAAGATATGGAAATATGTGACTTAAATGACAGAGAATTCAAGATTGCAATTCTGAAAAAAACTCAAAAAGATGTAAACCGCCCTCCCTCCCCCCCAACAACCAAAAAACAAAAAACTCAGATAGGCAGTTTAATAAACTCAGAAACAAAATCAGTGAACAAATGAATATTTTACCAAAGAGATAGAACCAAATAGAAATTCCAGAAATGAAGAAATCAATAAAAGATATAAAGAACAAAATAGCAAGCTTAGGAAATAGAGCTGACTAGATGGAAGAAAAGAATTAGTGATAACAAAGATAGAAATCTAGTAATGATGCAAATGGAAGAAGAGACTTGAGAGTTAAAATAAATGAAAGGATCCTACAAGAACTATCTTACTCCATCAGAAAGAACTTAAGAATAATGGGGGGGAAAGCCGGGATGGCTCAGCGGGTTGAGCGCTCGCTTTGAGGCCACGAGGACTGAGGATCGAATCCCGGCTCCGGCCCAGGCAGGACCCACGTGCTGAACTGGGGAGTTCCCACAGTTTGGTTCTCTAACTGTCTCTGTCTCTGTCTCTCTC